>BLBF01000266.1:1412253-1480720 GCA_015471245.1 Laticauda colubrina
GGAGGGAGGGAGGGAGGGAGGGAGGGAGGGAGGGAGGGAGGGAGAGAGAGAGAGAGAGAGAGAGAGAGAGAGAGAGAGAGAGAGAGAGAGAGAGAGAGAGAGAACCAAAAGTGCTAATTGCATTTATTCTCTGCATGGATAGTCCTCAGTAAGAGCCTGCAAGTATTTAACACACCAAGCAGTTCAACATTCAAATCACATTCAGATCAGTGAAATGTTAATCTTTTTTCTATACAAAGCAAAAATGATAATAATATCAACAACAACAAAAAAAGACAAGTCCATGAGAGGGGAAAAAAAACCCTAAGTTAACAATGGCAGAATGCTACCAAGACAACATCATAAAATCTTAACTGAAGCAGGAGTTATTTCACATCACATCTTAGCAAAGCTCATCACAGACTTTCAAAAATAATATTGCTGTTTTAGTTTTAAACTTTGGGTTTGGGTTTTCCAGTATGATGTACTAATTCAAAAACGCTAATGCAGAAGCATAAGACCCCACCTGGTAAGATAATACACATACCTATATACACATACAAATACACACACACACACACACACACACATATATACACATACAAATATATGTATGTATGTATGTATGTATGTATGTATGTATGTATGTATGTTTTTTTAAGCTTTCACGGGTACTTACATGTGTGCTGTTCAGCTTCCTTTGGGTATTATCCCACGTCATTGTAGTGCTTTCAAAGTTGTAGCAACGTTCCCAACACAGGAACAGAGTGCTGCCAGCCAATCAAAGCCACAAAACAGACAGAAGAAACCAGAAACACCAATCAATCAAACTCCAAGTCCAGTGAACACAAACCAAAACTCCCAGCCAATCAGAATAGGCCAGCCTCGAATTTGAAACCAAAAGCTGTGAGACCCACATCCATACAGAAGACTGATGATGGCAGATGAGATTCTGCTGAAACGTTGCTACAACTTTGAAAGCACTACAATGACGTGGGATAATATCCAAAGGAAGCTGAACAGCACACACACATATATATATACACACACACATATATACATATATATATAAATACACACATACACATATACATACATACATACATACACATATACATACATACATACATACATACATACATACATACATACATACATCCCTCTGAATATTACTGCTGACTGACACCCATCTGCTGAGGATCAGCTTCGGCCTCCTCTTCTTCCACATCTGCATATTCTTCAAAGGCATCATCCACATCTGGGAGCCCCAATAGCTTTGTAAAGAAGGAAGAAATAAATTGTAAATGTAATATGAAATATGAAATAATGACATGAGAAATATAATTTATACACCAGAGTAAACCTGAAAAAAATATTTGTGGAGTGTGTGCTACTGTTATAATGCTTTTTATATATAAGAAGCAAAACTAGGCTTAGATTTTATTTAAAGGCACTTCCAGATAAATAACCCTTTCTCTCTCTGAATCTAGCTTTCAGTACAATGAAAATTATCTTGACTAGTTTTCAATTTCTTTTGAATAGAAAGATGAAAGACAACCTAGAATAGGTGTTGGCTTACCTGAACACAGTTTCTCAGCATGCCTTGGGATAATCCACACATATGGGTTGAATCTGCCTTTCTGCCCAGAGACTGAGTCATCAATCTTTGCCACATCTCTTTCTGTCAGGCCAGAAAGTCCCCTAGCCCCAGTCACAATGAAGGCACAGCCACCTGATGTGTGGCTGTGTGGCATTGGGTCTGTCTCTCACCTGAACACTGGGCTAGACAATTGCCAGGGTAGGAGTGGATTATCCCAAAGCGTGCTGAGAAACTGCATTCAGGTAAGTCATTGCTTATTCTCCAGCATGCCTATGGGAGAATCCACACCAAAGCTTGCAGTCCCTATGGGTAGGAAGAAGTCTGGTCCTGTGAACCCCCATCTGTATATACTCATTATAGCATTCTTCTGCCAAAGGCCACCTCTGCTGAGGCATATGTGTCCAGTTTGTAGTTCCTTACGAAAGGAGATGGGGAGGACCACGTCACTGCCCTGCAGATGTCCTCAAGTGAGGTTTGTGTTGCACAGACAGCTGTGGTAGCTGTGGTGTTCTCAGTGAATGGGCGGTTACTTGTCTGGGCACAGGAATAGCCTGAGTCTCGTAAGCCTTGTCTATACAAACCCTGATCCAACAGCCGATGATTGAGGAAGAGACTTTGGTAACAATTGAAGATGGCTAAAATCAGGGCTTGAAGATGGCTAAAATCAGAGACAATCAGGGCTTCGGTTTTGCAATACATTGATGTTCTTTTGATGTATCTGCGAAGTGTCCTCCTTATATCCAGTTTGTGCCATCTGTGCTCCCTGTCATGAAATGGAGTTGGGTAGAAGTCAGGTAGGATGATTTACTGAGCCCTATGGGAATTGATCTTAGGGATGATGGAGGGGTCAAGGCACAGGACAACCCTGTTTATGTGGAAGGTGCAGAGGTCCTCTCTCACTGAAAGAGCTGCCAATTCCGATATACACCTGGCCAAGGTAATGGCCACTAAAAAGGCAACTTTGAGTGTCAAGTAGGCTTACAGATTGAAGAAGTTTAAACGGTGCCTGGGTAAGGGCTTGTAATACTATGGACAGCTTCCAGGAAGGGTACCTGTGAATCATTGGCAGTTTGAAATTGACAGATCCTTTGATGAAGGTGTGGACCACTGGATGGTGGGCTAGGGAGTCCTTTTTCCGTAGTGCAACACTGTGGACAGGGCAGCTATCTGTCTGCTCACTGTATTTGGAGAGAAACCTTTGTCAAGCCTATCCTGCAAAAATTCCAGGACCTGCAGGATGGAAGCTGAGGGAGGGAATAACCAGGGTCTGGCTGGGGGAGGTGGAATACCTATCCTGGTCTGTTTGCTTCTGAGCTCTGGAGAATTATTTTTCCAATCTCTTTGCCTTCTTTCTTCAGCTCTTGTAGGCTTTCTAGAATAAAGAGCTTTTGCCTTTATCTTGTTTGCAGCCTCTTTGCTTGCAGATCTGACCTTTCTGGGACTCTGCTTGGACCGTTTTGCACATGTGGGCCCCATGCTGTCTTGGTCAGTCATCTTGTACTCTGCAATTGAGCTGCTTTCAATCCTCCAAATCTCCTCTCTAGTAGAGATTTAAGCCCTGAGAGCCCTCCCTGGGCTGTGACAGTGGCGGCCCTACCAATCTCATGGATAGCCTGAACAACTCGCCACATGGTCAAAATGGCTGCCGCTGGCCCCAAAAATCAGTTGTTAGGCACAAATAGCTAAAATGGCCACCCCCGCCATTACCCAGTTGAGCCTGGGGTTGCAACAGCGCACTGGGGGCATTCGTGGCTTCAGTGCCCTCCCCAGGGGGAAGGGGATCATTTAGGGGCTCTCCCTATCTGCCTCGGCTGTTAGGCCTTCAATTGGTAGTTCAGGGGAGCTGCAAAAAAGGGAGCAGGCAGAAGTACCTGTTTATGATGTTTTTTCCTCTTTTAAAAGCTTTGCAAACCTTTAGGGGAATCCACACTTTATTTTTATTTTTTTTAAACAAATTTTATTAGTTTTACAATTAAAAACACACCAACAACACATACACAAATGAGAAGACAGAAAAGAAAAAGGAGGGAAAAAAAGAAAAAAAAGAATAGAAAACAATTAAAAACATTCTCATTTTCTACAATTTGTAAGATCTTTTCTTCCCTTAATTTATGCCATATACGCACCATTGTCCTTACAAGTGTTTATATATCGCTCATATGAGTTTATCTTATTCTTTTTTGCCTTATTATATAGAATCTCTCTTTGTTCTAGCCAATTATACCATCTATTCTACTATACTACTATAATATATTGAAGTATCTTTATTGTTTAGTGCTAGAGTTAATCTGTCCATTTCTGCGCAATTAGAAATTTTTTGAATAATAATCTCTTCTGTAGGTATTTGGGGATGCTTCCAACCTTGGGAAAAAGCTAATCTGGCCGCTGTTAGTATATGCATTGTTATCTACTTCACTTTTTTTTTTGATAATTGTTTATCAAAAATCCCTAACAGGAAGGATTCCGGTTTGTACTCGATCTGTTCTTTTGTTATATCTTCCAACCATTTTCTAATTTTCTGCCAGTATTTTTGGGATTCTATACAGGACCACCACATATGAAAAAAGGTTCCCTCTTTTTTTTTTACATTTCCAGCACTTCGGACTCATATTGGGGTACTTCTTCGCCAATCTCAAAGGAGGAAGATGCCATCTGTAAAACATTTTATAAGCATTTTCTTTATATACTGCAGATTTTGTAATCTTATTGTTTCTACCCCAGATCTTTTCCCATTCTATTAAGGTGATGCTATGTCCTACTTTCTTACTCCAGGCTATCATATTCCCTTTCACTATTTCTTCTTCTAATTCTACTTCTAATAAATAATTATAAAATTTAGTTATATTTTTTTTGTCTGGTCCTAATAGAATTTTGTCTAATTGTTGAAGATTATTGTTAATTCCGGATTCTTTCCTATCCTGTTTATATCTACTGTGGATTTGGAGGTATATCCACTGATCAATTTTAAATCCCTGTTCTTGTAATTCTTGTCGCGATTTCAAATTTCCTTGTAAATCTTTATATTTAATCATTTTAGTAATATCCAAATTGTTTGGATGGATCATTGCCTCCATTGTTGATATCCAAATTGGTACTTTTAAATAATGTCTTTTTCCATATTTTTTCCCAATTAGTTAATAATGAGTCTCTAATTAAATGTCTATGAAAATATTTCTGGCTAACTTTCCCTACATCCCATAAAAAAGCGTGCCACCCCCTCTGCAGATCATGACCTTCTAAAAATAGAGTTCTCTTATTAGTTAAATTCAACCAATCTTTTAGGTTGGTTGAAAGACCAACTAAAGAGGCAGAAATATAATACAGTTCCCAATTTGGAAGTGCCAATCCTGCCCTGCTCTTCAAATCTTGCATTGCCTTTAAATTTATTCTAGAATTTTTTCCCTTGCCAAATAAATTTATGAGTTGTTTTATTAAGTTCTTCAAAAATTTTTAATGTAGTTTGATTGGGATCATCTGAAATAAGTATAAAAATTTTGGAAGAATATTCATTTTAATGGCAGCAATGCTACCCAGTAGTGAGAGTTGCAGTCTACCCCATAATTCTAAATCTTTCTTTACCTGTAGCAACAACTTATCATAATTATTTTCTTTAAGTGCCTTGCAATGTGCTGTCAACCATATTCCTAAATATTTAACTTTCTTTGTCACTTGTATTCCCATAGCCTTCTCTAAATCTTTTTTCTGTTTTTCTATTAAAATTTTAGTCATTAATTTTGTTTTTTTTCCTGTTAATGTTGAGTCCTGCTACTGCTCCAAATTGTTCTAATTCATTTATCAATTTTTGTCCTCTTTTTATTGGTTCCTCAATAAAAAAAAAAACATGTCATCGGCAAATGCTTGCAACTTATATTCTTCTGTTTTAACCTTTAATCCTTTTATCTCTAAATTATGTCTAATTCGTATTAATAGTTTCTAATGAAAATATGAAGAGCAGGGGTGAGAGTGGACAACCTTGTCTGACTCTTTTTTCTATTTTTATTGGGCAAGTATATTCCCCGTTTACTATAATGTTGGCCTGTTGTGTATCATAAATAATCGTTATAATATTTTCAAATTTAGTACCTAAATTCATATTATAAATTTTTTGAATTAGAAATTGCCAATTTAAGATGTCAAAGGCCTTTTCTGCATCTAAAAACATACGTGCAACTTGTTTTCCCGGATGGGCTTCATAAAATTCTAAGATATCTACTACTGTTCTTAAATTGTTCCTAATCTGTCTAGTCAGGAGAAATTTTGATGTTCATGTGTATATAAATTTAAAATTCATTTTAATCTGTTTGCTATTATGGAGGTAAATATTTTATAGTCAGTATTTAGCAGTGAAATTGGTCTATAGTTGTTAATATATCTGGGATCAGATTCCTCCTTCGGGATCAACGTAATCAATGCTCCCCTCCATGAGTCCGGCATCTTGGCTGCTAATAAGACATCATTAAAAACTTTCATCATAAGAGGTCCAATTTGTTCTGCAATTACTTTATATAACTCTCCCAGAATCCCGTCTGGCCCTGGGGCTTCATTATTTCTCTGATTCCCTATTGCTGATTTCAATTCAGAACAAAAAATGTCTTTGCTTAATAATTCTACCATCTCTTCCCTAATTACTTTATCTTTAATTTTTTCTAAATGATTTCTTATGTTATCCTCATTGATTTCTTCCTTTTTATATAGCTCTTCAAAGTATTTATGTACAATTTCTTTTTTCTGTTCTGTCTCTTGCTGTGTGTCACCATTTCCATCTATTAGTTGGTATATCAGTCTCATTTCTTTCTTTTTCTTTAGTTTATAAGATAACCACCTTCCTGGTTTATTAGCATGCTCAAAGTAGGTTTGTCTTGTCATATTCAAATTTGTAATCATTTTCTCTTGGTAGATTAAATTCAATTTATGTTTAGCAATTGTGATCTGATTTTGCATTCTTGAATCCTTTGGGGTCTTCTGCAATTGAATTTCTAAATCATTAATTTGTTGTTGTAATTTATTTTGTTGGGCATATTTTTCTTTATTTCTCCTAGTATTATAAGAAATTGTTATACCTCTTATTACTGCCTTCATTGTGTCCCAAATGTTTTGTTTCGTACTTTCACTATTATCATTTTCTTTTAAGAAATTATTTAATTCCTCCTTAAGTTTGTCAATATATTGTTTTTCTCTTATTGAGTATTTAGTGTCCATCTTTTCTTGGTTTTTTTCCTACCCTTCCATATTATCTGAATTGGACTATGGTCTGCCCACTCATTTGGTAAAATATCTATTCCTTTTATCTCATTTGCTATTTCCCCATTCATCCATGCCATGTCAATTCGTGTCCATATTTTATGTGGATTAGAGTAGAATGTAAATTGTCTTTTCTCAGAGTATAATCTTTTCCATAAATCCACCAAATTTAACTCCTTCATCATTTCCTAACATATCTTAGGGAGCTATCTTTTTTTCCAAAAAAATATATCTTTTTTTTCATCCCCCCATTACTATGGTCTTTCTGATAATCAGCAATAGAGTTGAAATCTCCTATAATACAGACATTTCTTTTTTCAAATTCTAATATTTTTTGGTATAAATGTTTAAAAAACTCTTTCTGGTCTTCATTTGGGGCATAAATTACCACTAATAAAATTGAAATAGTATTAATCCAGATCTGTAAAACCAAGATTCTTCCCTCAGCATCTGACCATACTAACTCTGATTTCAAATTCTCTTTAACATATATTGCAATCTCTTTCTTTTTCCCTTTATCAGCTGGTGCGGTAAATAATTTCTCTAATTTCGGGCAATCTAAAAGTCTTTCATCTACTTTCCTTATGTGAGTTTCCTGTAGACATATTATATCAGCATTTTGTTTAATTGATTTAGTTAATATTCTTTTCCTTTTTATTGTCGAGTTTAAACCATTTATATTAATTGAAGTTTCTTTTCATCTTCCATTTAGTTCTGTTTCGCTTTTTGCCTCATGATAACTCCAGTCTCTTCTTGTCTTTGTTGAGGTGTAGTTTCTTCTCTCTCTTGGTGTAAGTAAATAGTCCCTTTGTTTCTTAAATTTTCCTCTTTTTTGTTTCTATGGTAACTTTGGTCTTCTTGTGAATTTGTTTCCAATTCCTCCTTACTACTTTGATCATTCTGGCCTACTAGTTGTTCATATAATTCTTGGGCCCTTTCCATAGAATCTATTTTAATTTTCCTTTCTTTCCATGAGACTAACATCCCCTCTGGAATTAATCATTTAAATATAATTCTTTTTTGATTTAAGTAGGCTGCTAAAAATTTGTAATCTCTTCTTATTTCCCTTACTCTTCTTGGGATTTGCTTGAGAATCACAATTTCTTTACCTTTACACTTAATTATTCCATCCCTGGACATCCTAAATATAATATCATGAACGCTCCTTCTCGCAAAGTGTATATGGACTTCTCTCAGGCATTTATGACATCTCACGTAATTTCTGTTGAGTCTATATACTTCACTGAATTCCCTTAATAAATCCTCTTTGTCCAATAATCCAGCCAATATTTCTGCCATTAATTGCTCCAGATCTTCTTCCTTGGATTCCTCTACATTTTGGAATCTCAAGTATGTAGCAGCCTTGTCCATCTCTAGGAAGACTAATGAGTCTTCCATTTCTTTGCTCACATTTTTTAATTCCTCATCTACTCTTTCTAATTTCCTTTCTGTTCATTCAGTCCTTTTCTCTACTTCTTTTCTTGTTACTTCATTTTTTTCCAAGGCCTGTTGTAGTATTCCAATCTTATCTTCTCCTTTAGAGATATCCGCTTTCATTTCTACTTTTAATTTCCCCATCTCTTCTTTCAATTCATTAATATCTGCTCTTGTTTCGTTATGATTTTTTATCATTGTCTCTTGTAGTTTCGTCATTGATTCCTGTAAGGTTAGCAAAATTGTTTGAATGTTGGCATTCGAGACATGAGCTGGTTTTTCGGCTGGGACGTCTCTTCTATTGTTTTTTGAGTCATGGGCGAAGCTGTTGCCAATGTAGTTGTTAATGTCGGGGTAGTCTTCCTTCCAGTTTTTAAAGCTGTAGTAGGTATAGAAGTCATTTCTTTTAAAATTTGTTTCTGTTGTTGAATTATATTAATTATATTGTCCCAAATTACCATTCAGTATTATAACTCCTATGTTAGAATTGACCAATATCTAATTGCTTTATCCACCTTTCTACTAAATAGTTATATTCTTAATTAATTTAACTAAGAATAATTTAACTAAAAAAATTAATATAACTAAGAATAGTTATATTCTTAATAAATTGCTGGAATATGTATAGATGTATTTTTTCCAAATCCTAATTCTAAATCAAATATATAATTTTATAGGCTCTATATTCAACTTCTATGCAACAGTATACAACACAATGCTACAATCTATATGATAAATATATATAATAAATATAATAAGTTTGATATGTAATAAGTAGTATATCCAGTCCAACTAAGTTTGAGTTTTAAATTTGATAAGAATGTAAATATTTTAAATATAAATGTGTTTTTATCTAGCCTTATCTGACCTTATTTTAAATATTAAATATTCTTAATATTCTTAAACACAAATAATCTTACACAAAAGCAAAGTTATTTTCATCTCAAATAAGGTAACTATATCATTTTCCTTGTATATCTAATCTGAATATAACTATCTCTATTATTAATAAATTAATCAAATAAATTCCTTCAAATATTTAACAATTCAAATACTTAACTCTCTAATACAGAAATTAATACTCCTTCCCTCAAAAGACAAATTTATATTCGTTATAAAGAAAAAATAGAAAAGGAGAGATAATACCAGAAATTAAGTAGATAAGCAAATTTATGCAAAAAGGGATAGCAATAGGAAAAGGGAGGGGAAAAAAGGATTTTTAAAGTCAGTTTTGTTATGTACTTATAGCTACATTTCTATTGACAAGTCTTTGAAGTCTTGCTTTAGCTACTACGTTCAATAACTTACATGATTTTGAATCATAACATCAGTTACCAGAATGTGTAAAAGGGGCCATTTGGGGCCAAAGTTTATTTTTCTGCATTTGTCTATCTCACATCAATCTACTAACATATGTAAGATCATTTGAAGAATTATAAGAATACTTACCTTCTATGCTATTTGTACCTGGAGAAGGTTTTACCTGAAGAGGGTGGAATAAATAAACCACAAAGAGCGAGCAACTTATTTTGTTGCCTACTTTGAGTGTTTTTAGAAATATGGAAAATATCAAAACACTATTTGAATAGGTTGCATATTTTTTTCAGTTTGTGAGGTAAAAAGAGTGCTTGATCATCTATTCCTTCTGGTGAAAGTCAATACATTTTCATTATGAAATTCCCTAAAAAAGTAGTAGAAAATAGTTGCACCACAGAAATCAATATAGACATCCTCCCTATAATTCTTTAGACTCAACATTTAAATATGAAGCCTCACATAATTTCTCACTTGGCTGGGGAGTCAGTATGATTTCCCCTTGCCTCAGCAGGGAGTCTGCAAAATGGAAGATCAGTGATGGAAAAAATAAAATAAGACTGATGAAAATAAATTTGTTTTGCCAGACAGCTTATAGACATTAGAGGAAACATATATTCATGTGGTGTATTGAATCCAAATCTTTGGGAAAGAAAATGTGCACTTACTGGTCTAAATGATTTGAAGACTTTTTCCAGAATTTCATGGAGTGTCTTTTTACCACAAGAAGAAATGTAGTCCTGAGCCAACTGCAGAAAGGGCAAACAGTCCTCACTTTCACTCCAGACATGCTGAAAGATAAGGCAAAAGTAGCCAACCAGAAATGAAAAATGCCAACATACAAATGCTATTTGAAACTCTGAAAGAAGAAGATGATACTCTGATGCTCTAGGTGTTGCTGAACTACAGTCCCAGTAACTCTAGTCAGCATGGCCAATTGTAAGGGAAGCTGGAAGCAATTGTCCAGCAATATCTGGAAGGTTCTAATCTGATCTATGGAGAGTATCAAAAAGGAAGAAGCTAATAGTCAGCACTATGAATCCCTACCCCCAAACCCAACCTTCTCTAGTTTTAATATTACTGTAGAACCCCTGGTCATGACCGTAATCTGTTCCATGACTTCAGTCGCAATCCAATTTGGTCAGTGAGACTGACTGTGCATGTGCATAAAAAAAAAAAAAAAGATGCAGAAGGGAAAATTGGCACGGAAGGAGAAATCGCCACTGCTGTGTTTGATACCGCCACTGAGAATTTGTTCGCAACCAGATGCAAAGATTTTCTGAAATGTTTGATCGTCACCCAATTTGATCATAGTCAGAAGCATTTGTAACCAGAGGTTGTACTATACTGTATTATAATTACATTTAAATCCTACCTTTTCCATCAACAATATCTGCCATAAAGATATCTCTGCACACATGGGCTATTAGGTAACAAGAAAATTTATACCTTTCACTTATGCAACATGCAAGCTCCTTCCTTGCCCATAACATAGCAGATGGATAAGAAATGACAAGGTTCAATGCCCACCATTGGCATTGTCACCATTGCCCACCATTGGCACTCCAGAGCCTCTTGGATCTGCTGATGCTTCTTCAGTTATTAGCAGCTGAATGCCTGTCCTGGATGAACAAGTTGTAACAGTTTGATATTTCTCCTTCCCTTTCCGTTTAATCTCCATTAAGCAAAAATTGCAAATCAAGTTTAAATAATGAATAATGCAATTAACTGGAATATAATTAGATTATATTTGCAGGTAGAACAAGGTAGAGGGGAAAAACAGGTCCATAAACCCTCCTATGCCAGTGGGCTGCTAAGAGTTTTTGTCTTTTCACAACAAAGTGATTTTGGGCCAATATTAGTTACAAAGCACCATTATATTGGAAGATGATTTACTATTATACTCATAACATTCACTTTTATCAATTTTTAGAAGTTATTCACACTTCAAATATTGGCTTACTATTGCCAAATATTATTGCCATATTTTTAATTTTTTTAGGAAAATTCTATGATCTTGAACTTGCAGTTGCTCAACTTTTTAAAGAAAATCTAAAATGCTATGCATGGCAGTAAATTTGATGGACACCAATAGAGGCAAATCTTAAAGGCACAGATTTTCAAAGCCTTAGTCCAAGCTTTAAAAAATGAACTTCTTCAGGCAAATTATAGATTAATTACTGTCAATAAGATCATCCCTTCCTAAGCTAGCACCTTCAAATATGTCGGATGATTGGATATACTGACTAAGAATTTTTGCACATTATTGTTTCCATGCATTAAGAAACAGTTTAAGAAACAGTTTTCTTAAACAGTTTAAGAAAACTGTTTTCAGATCTTTTATCAATCAATTCTATGCATACATCAAATAACAGCTTAGATTTTAAGATGTTATAGTTAAGTAATCTTGCTTATCTCTGTTTCTAATTGATCCATCCAAAGAAATAAATCTGAAAGAAGATGATTAAGCCAAGTTTTGGCAGACTATAGGAATCACTGAATCCTAGGCTAGAGGGCAAGTACTTACAGTGCCTCTCAGTGTGTCTGCATTCTCTATGGGCTGATCAATGTAATAAAAGTTCAGGCACTCTTTATTACTTAATGTCTGGAACATCAAAGGAAGATTTATTAACATGCATCATGAGGGAGGCCAAGCTTTTTCAACACCTGGCATCACTTCAAAAAAAACAAAACTTGTCTTTGGAAGCAGCTTCAATATTCAAGAGATCTTTCAGATGACAGAAAATGGAGCATTTTGGTTCAGTAGCCCAACTTGGCAAAAAGTGTGTGTGCGATAAAAATTAAATCCCAACTGATAATGATTTGTATAATAGAGGAGCAGAAGGAATGATAAAAATTACAAGGCTGGAATATTCTATTACATCCTGCTATCATTCTTTTTCTGTGATAGGACCTATAAATTTTTTTGCATTTGCCATCCAGTTCATGATGGAGCTTAAATATTTTAAGCAGACTTTCTAAAATTCCTATTCTGTGCATATTGGTAGATAACATTTTATTGCTTTCATTATGTTTATAAAATGTCTAGAACCATTAGGAGTGAATAGAATAAAATCTGTTCAATAAAATAATCACTGATTGCTCATCTACACCAAGAAAAATAGCAGAACTAAGTATGTTGGAATAAAATAAATGCTTTGCTTTTTATTTTTGTTGTTTAATCTTCTTTCATTTCCCTTTCCTTTCTCAGTTTATTTTCTCCAAACTATTGCATTTTAGATTGTTAGATCCTCAGACAAGGACTGACAATGAATGAATAAAAATTCACATTGGAAAAGATTCCACTATAGTTGTGTAGGAAATTGAAAGGAAAAAATAGTAATTAATCTACACTTGAAAGAGGCAGAAAAAAGCAACATGCAGACCTGGATATTTTAAAGGATAAAATTAAATCTTCTGGATTCCCAGATATAAACATTGGCATAAATTATACCACCACCCCATCTAAATTGTATATTTGGATATTTGTTTAAAGGTTTAGAAACTAAACTGAATGAAACTAAAGCCATGATTTTTTTCTTTTCTTCCTACTGTAGGTTGATGTGAGTGGTAACCTTAGTTTGATATAGGACAAATTCCATACTTTTCCTAAATAAAAAGCTGTGGTTTACAGTGGTTAATAGCCAGAATCTCATCCTGAAATTAAGCCACAGCTCAAAATTTGTTCCTTAATAAACCAGGAACTTAGCTTTCAAGTTCTGGAAACAGAAAAAAGAAAGAAAAGCCCCATGGCTTATGAAGAAATGGATGAAAACCTGAAAGCTAACAGTGAATGAGATGGGAAGATAAATGATAAATATACAGGGGTTAACACATTTGCAGATGCTGCAAGAATGGAAAATTTAATGGTATATTCTTGAAATAGCACTAGTCACAAAATAATTGAAAGTTAGTAAAGCCTTGGAAAGATAAAATCAATGTACGCAACCCCTCCTCTGTGATTCAGCACTGAGACAAAAAGTATTTAAATAATTATCCTTAAATGAAGGTAAAAAGGTCATTGTGCTCTTGCCCCAGAGTGTTTTCTGGTTTTCCTATCTAATTCTACAGCCCTGAGATTTCCTCAAGGCCTTCTATCCAAATACTGGTAGCAGTTAAGGTCAACCCTACATGAATTTTTCAGGAATAGTCAAAAACAGTTAGGTGTGGCTGTAATATTAAGAGGAGAAAAATAATGGTTTTATTAAAGTAACAGTACACACACAGTTAAATACATGGTTGCTAGCTAACAAAGAGAAAAAAGGAGGGTAATTGTTTTTGCTTCCATGGTAGCAGCTAAAAAAAGATTAAGCAAGGTTAATTTTTTTCCCTCTGTTAAAAACAAAGCTGTATAAACTATATAGCTAAACTGTTCTGTATTCTGTACAGTGGTAGATTTTGTCTTCTGTTCAGATGCAGATACATAAAACTCAACAAAACATTCATATAAAGTCTTTAATATTGGTTCATCAGGTATCCTCATAACTCATATTTGTGAGGAAGTTCTAGATAAAAAGATGGTTATGATAAAAAGATGGTTATCTCCTTATTCCTTTCCTCCCATCTCGTAGTGGTAAAGGTAGAGCAGCTACCACGAGTCCGTGAGTTCAGGCAAGAGTGAAGAAACCTCCCCTAACCCATCGAAGGTCAATTTAGTGATCAATCTGGATTACAGATGTAGTCATGTGACATGGACTACATTTCCCAGGATACCTTAACTACATTTACCATGATGCATTCCCTTAAGGGGACAGCTCACAATTGCTAACTATCCAATTCCCATACACTGGCTGGAATTGTAAATTCTACTATTAAGAGAGGAAAAACAAGGAATTAACTATAAACTAAGATAAGCAGATAAGATAATGCTAACTGAATAGCAGATAACGATATAACTAAGATAAACAGTTAACTATATAACTAAGCTATACAGTTAGCTATATAACTAGCTATATTAACTAAACATTAATAAAGCATCAAACAAACCAAAGCATGCAAAGCTTGAGGTTCAATCTTCAAGTTCAGCCTCTTGGGGCAAGTCTGCTGGTCACCTCTGGCGGCCTTTTAGAGTGTACAGGTACTCTTGGTGGCAATGGTAAGAGTCTGTTGGTCGCTTCTGGCGGCCATTTAGGGTTGGAACAGTACTCTTGCTTCCACAGTATCAAAGGGTGTCAGGAAGCAGTTGGAAAGGATGTTGTGGAGGCACATGCTCGTGTAGAGCATCTTAGTGGTTGCTGGCAGCCATTTAGGGTGTCCTAGCAAAAGTGTACTGGTCACCAGCGGCCTTTTTAGGCTGGAACAGCATTCTTGTTTTCGATGGTGATAAAAGGCATTGGAATGGATGGTGCTAAGGCATTTGCCTGGGTTGGGGCCTGCATCCGTTCGACACTGACAATTCCTGAGATTCCCCAACCCAGCTATGTAGGGGGCTGAGATCCAAATAACGAATCAATATTATCTGTTATGCATGCATTATTAGGGGAAGGGCAAAGGACTGAGTGTGACCACCCCTTGACTATAAAAATTGCTTTAAGATTGTAATTGGGGCCCTTTATTAGCTTTTGAGACAGGATCCTTATATCTTGGTACCAAAATAAAAATATAATTTTGGACCACACCTTGTGTCCGGTGACTTATTGGCTTCGACACCAAGCAAGAGCCCAGTTTGGGGACAACAGTTGCACTTCAAAAAGCAAGCAATGGTATGCAACAAAATTTAAATTTGATTTAGCTAGTTAAATCTTCATCTTTTTTTACATTAAAGACTGAAATTCCCAAACAATCTTTGAAGTCTTTTCGGCAATTATATACAATATATGGGGAGATCAGAAATGGCCCTCAAGTTACAGGTCATACATCCTCACAACAATCATATAAGGTACATTTGGACAAAAAGATAATGACTTTGTGCTGGTTAGACAGTATATAGTTAGATGGTGTTGAAAGGCTGTCAAAATGCCTTTCCTTCGAGGATTCGATTTTCCCGCTGGGAGAGCTCCGGCGCAAGGATACGGACAACTGCTTGAAAGCTGGATCTTTTTATTTTTCAAGAAGGTGAGAGATAGCAAGAAGTCTGTGTTCCTGGACTAGCTACCTTCTTATGGTAAGCCCCTGATTTTTATACCCTTTTCTCCCTTTGTGTGTGAGTGCTTGTGTTTGTATTTCTTAATGTTTTAAATCCTGTCAGGGGTTGTCTTTATTTCTGCCGGAGGGTAAACTTTGCTGGGTGGTTTGATTACATTATCAGTTTCATCTTAATCTCTCTTAGCTTAATGGTTTCTTATATTTGTTTTCTCTGTTTGTTTCTCCTGTTTATCTCCTTTGTAATATATTTTGTGTCTTTTGTCTGTTTTTGATGATTTGGCATGTCTTGTGTTTGTAAGGGTTTTCTTTTCTTGTTTCCCTTGTTTTCTTAATTATTTGGGCTTTTGTCTAAGGGACTTCTTTAATACCTTTTATTTATTCCTTTTCCTATGCATGTTTGTTTTATGGCTGGCCTGATGTTCCCTTTGGGCTTTTCCTGCTTGGGTGACACCACTGTCCTCATGAAGTTCCCTTTCCACAATGGGAATTGGGAGCTGTCCCCTTAAGGGAATGCTTCAGGGGAAATATAGTTGATGCCTCATGGGAGATGTAGTTCATGTCATGTGGTCGCATCTGTAATCCTGATTGGTCACTGAACTGACCTCTAGTTGGGTTGGGGGGAGCCTTTGTTCACTCTTGCCTGGAGTCAGCATTGTGCTGGAGCTTCCCTTGCTGTATTGTTATTGGATGAAGATAACCATCTTTTCACATGATGAAGACAACTATGCAAAGATTGGACATTAGATGAATCTCAACATAACTGAATTATACCTTGACGATGACTAATATAATCCAATAAAGAAAACTTTGTATGGAAGCCTTTGTAGTGTTTAACTATCTGTCTCTATATTCAGCCAGAAAATTAGAGAGACAGCACAGTGAAAAGATGTTTAATCTGATTTCCTAAGAAAGTGACAAGATGTTTAATCTGATTTCTTATGAACAGTGAAAAAAAAGTGAGTCCAATTTCCTCTTAAATTAGTTAAAAGAAGCTTGATTCTGACTTCCTCTTAACCAAGCATGAAGCTGAGTGTAATCCTTTCAAATCGGAAAGCAACAAAGGATTTAACCCCTGAATCCTCTATCTCTCTCTGAGCAAGAAAGTTATAAAGCCCATTTAATTACTGGGAGGGGCCAGAAATCCCCCCATTTGCAAGAGACAAAGAAGTGACATCATCTCTGTCTCCCTCTGTATCCGTTTGTGTGTTACTTCTGTGACTGTATTTGCAAACAAGAGGCTGATTTGAATAAGGAAGCTGTATTATCTCCTGGCTCTTGAGTTACGAAACAAAAAGTTGATTCCCCTCTGTTCATCTGGATGAAGGAATTCGTGCCATAGAGGAAATAGGTACTAAAAGGGGCCCATCTTTACTCAAGTTTATGATGGTGGTCTCCAAGCAACCGAGTTGTAAATACTTTAGGTTGGCCTTGCAAGGAACTGAGGGAATGTATTAGCAATTGAAAGATATCTCCATGGAGATAAGTCATCTCCATAGATACGAGCCATAAATACCTTTGGTCACTGCATGTAAAAACCAACCTCCCTAAAGAGGGAATCTACATCTGTAAGGAGGTAAGCAAACCCAGCCTATTGTTTAACTTTGTTTGCAAAGCTGAAGCAGCATTCCCCTTACTGGAATTTAGAGGCAATCTCAAATCTAAGGACGCCAGCCTATATTCCTCAACAAAGGGAACAAGCCTAAGCACAGCTTGCTTCAAAACAGTAGTTAAATATGCAGCATCCTTTGGTGACTAATCTTCAATGCCATGAACCTGTAATCAAGCTACCCCTTGCAACGCACCCTCTAGTGGCCAACCAGTATTGCACCAGCATCTTACAGAGCTTGCAATGCACTCTAGCGGCTAACCAGTGTCTTCCAAAGCTTGCAACGCACCTTAGTGGCCAACCAGTGAATTTCATCAGCGTCTCCTAAATTCAGCTACCTGCTTGCAATGTACCCCAGTGGTCAAGTAGTGAATTTCTTTTTTAAAAAAAACAAATTTTATTAATTTTACAACTAAAAAAACAACAACTCAACAACACATACATACATGAAAGAGTAGAAAGAAAAGAAAAAAGGGATAGGGAGAAGGAAACAGAGAAAATTTAAAAACATTCTTATTTTCAACAGTTTATAAGATCTTTTCTTCTCTTAATTATGCCATATCTGCACACCTTGTCTATACAAAAATTTGTACATTACTCATATAAATTTATACTATCTTATGATATGAAGTCTATCTTTGTTCTAACCATTTATACCAATAGTTCCAGCTATTATAATATATTGAATTATCTTTGTTTTTAAAAGCTAAATTTAATCTGTCCATTTCTGCACTATTTAAAATTTTTTGGATGGTCATTTCTGTAGGTGTATGAGGGTGCTTCCAACATTAAGCAAAGGCCAATCTGGCCGCTGTTAGTATGTGTATTGTTTTTATGTTTTTGGGGTTTTTTTAATATTTGTTTATCAAAAATCCCTAGCAGAAAGGATTCTGGTTTGTACTCGATCTGTTCCTTTGTTATATCTTCCAACCATTTTCCAATTTTCTTTCAGTATTTTTGGGCTTCTATACAGGACCACCACATGTGAAAAAAGGTTCCCTCTTTTTTTTTACATTTCCAACAGTTTGGACTCATTTTGGGGCACATTTTCGCCAATCTCAAAGGGGAAAGGTGCCATCTATAAAACATTTTATATGTGTTTTCTTTATATGCTGTCGATTTTGTAATCTTATTTCTTCCCCAGACTTTTTCCCATTCTATTAAAGTGATGTGTCCTACATTCCTACTCCAGACTATCATATTCCCTTTTACTGTTTCTTCTTCTAATTCTAATAAAAAATTATAAAATTTAGTTATACCTGGTCCTAATAAAATTTTGTCTAATTGTTGGGATTTATTATTAATTCCAAATTCCTTTCTATCTTGTTTATATCTACTATGAATTTGTCGGTATACCCATTGATCTATTTTAAATCCCCGTTCTTGAAGTTCTTGTCATTATTTCAAATTTCCTTGTATGTCCAATAAATCTTTGTATTTGATCATTTTAGAAATATCCAAATTGTTTGGGTGGATCATCGCCTCCATTGTTGATAACCAGATCGGTACTTTTAAGTAGTGTTTTTTGCGTATATTTTTCCAATAATTAATAATGAGTCTCTAATTCAGTGTCTATGGAAATATTTCTGGTCAACTTTCCCTACGTCCCATAAAAAGGCGTGCCACCTCTTTTGTAAATAGTGGCCTTCTAAAAATAAAATTCTCTTATTTTTTAAGTTCACCCAATCTTTTAACCATACTAGAGTGGCAGTAATATAATATAATTCCCAATTTGGAAGTGCCAACATTCCCCTGCTCCTCATATCCTGCATTGCTTTTAAATTTATTCTGGGTTTTTTCCCTTGCCAAATAAATTTAGCGGTTATTTTATTAAGTTCTTCAAAAAAAAAATTTGCATAATTTAATTGGAATCATTTGAAATAAATATAAAAATTTTGGGAGAATATTCATTTTAATGGTAGCAATCCTACCCAGTAGTGAGAATTGCAGTCTACCCCATAATTCTAAATCTTTCTTTACCTGTAGCAACAACTTATCATAATTATTTTCTTTAAGTGCCTTGCAATGTGCTGTCAACCATATTCCTAAATATTTAACTTTCTTTGTCACTTGTATTCCCATAACTTCTAATTCTTTTTCCTGTTTTTCTGTTAAATTTTTCTTCTTATTAAATTTGAGTCCTGCTACCGCTCTGAATTGTTCTAATTCATTAATCAATTTTTTGTCCTCTTTCCATTGGTTTCTCAATAAAGAAAACCATATTGTCAGCAAATGCTTGCAGCTTGTATTCTTCTGTTTTAACCTTTAATCCTTTTATCTCTGAATTCTGTCTAATTCGTATTAATAATGTTTCTAATGAGAATATGAAGAGCAGGGGGGAGAGTGGGCAACCTTGTCTAACTCCCTTTCCTATTTTTATTGGGAGAGTATATTCCCCATTTATTATAATAATGGCCTGTTGTGTATCGTAAATAGTTGTTATAATATTTTCAAATTTATTGCCTAATTTCATATTATATATTTTTTGAATTAAAAATTGCCAATTTAAATTATCAAAGGCCTTTTCAGCATCTAAGAACATGAATATTATTTGTTTCTTGGGGTGGGCTTCGTAAAATTCTAAAATATCTAATACTGTTCTTGAATTATTGCTAATCTGTCTGGTTGGGAGAAATTCATTTTGATCTTCATGTATATATAAATTTAAAATTCTTTTTAATCTATTAGCTATAATGGAGGTAAATATTTTATAGTTGGTGTTTAATCATGAAATCGGTCTGTAATTATTGATATCTAGAATCTAGAATCAGATTCCTCCTTCGGGATCAGCAAAATCAGTGCTCCCCTCCATGAGTCCGGCATCTTGGCCACCAATAATACTTCATTGAAAATTTCCATCATAAAAGGTCCAATTTGTTCTGCAATTGCTTTATATAACTCTCCCGGAATCCCATCTGGGCCTGAGGCTTTATTATTTTTTTGGTTCTCTATTGCCGATTTCAGTTCAGACCAAGATATATCTTTGTTCAGTAATTCTATCATTCCTTCCTCAATTTCTTTATCTTTAATTTCATCTAAGTATTTTCTTATTTTGTCCTCATTTACTTCTTCCTTTTTATATAACTCTTCAAAATATTTATGTACAATTTCTTTTTTTTTGTTCTATCACTTCTTGTATGTCGCCATTCCCGTCTATTAATTGGTATATCAGTCTCTTTTCTTTCTTTTTTTTTTAGTTTATAAGCTAACCATCTTCCTGGCTTATTAGCATTCTCAAAGTAGGTTTGTTTGGTCATATTCAAATTTATGATCATTTTCTTTTGTTCAATTAAAGGCCCTGTCACACTGCCCAATGGATGCAAAACGTTTGTAAAAAGGACACAGCGGATGAGAAAAATGTTCTATCCGTTGTTATCCGCTCTCAAAAGGGGCAAAAATTTGCATAACCAGAGTGGATAACACGGAAAGGAATGGACAGGAGGAGGACGCAGAGCGGATGGAAAGCGGATGCGGAACGGAAGCCCAGCGGATGGAAGCGGATGAGAGCAGATGGCACATCCGCAAGGCTTCCGGGGGACCTCAGCAAAGCGGACACGGAACGGATGAAGTGGATGCACAGCGGATGCACAGCGGATGAAGCGGATGCACAGCGGATGCACAGCAGAAGCCTAACAGATGCCTAGCGTTAATTGCGCATGCGGGGAGGATGCATTGCGTAAGCCCTGCAGATATAAGGGAAGCAGCTCGGAGCAGGTCACCATTCAGAGGAAAGACCTGCTGCCGGACGGATTGACAGCCTTGCCTGCCCTGCCTGCCTGCAAGCCTTGCTGCAAGCCTTGCTGTCTGCCTGCCTGCCAGCCTTGCTGTCTGTCTGCCTGCCAGCCTTGCTGCCAGCCAGTCTGCCTGCCAGCCTTGCTGCCTGCCTGCCTGCCAGCCTTGCTGCCTGCCTGCCAGCCTTGGTTCATGCCTGCCTGCAAGCCTTGGTGCCTGCCTTCCTGCCAGCCTTGGTTCTGCCTGCCTGCAAGCCTTGGTGCCTGCCTGCCAGCCTTCCTGCCAGCCTTGGTGCCAGCCTTCCTGCCAGTCTTGGTGCCTGCCTGCTAGCCAGCCTTCCTGCCAGCCTTCCTGCCAGCCTTGGTGCCTGCCTGCCTGCCTGCCAGCCTTGGTGCCTGCCTCCCTGCCAGCCTTCATGCCAGCCTTGGTTCCTGCCAGCATCCCTGCCAGCCAGCAACCCCACAACCATGAGGAAGAACAGAAAGCCTCAGCCATCTGCTGCCAGCCCTGGCAAGAGGGACAGGGCCACCATCCCACCCCCTGGCACTCACTCTGGTTCTGCTGGGGCTTCTGTAGCACGGGCTCGCTCTTCTGGGGCTGGAGCTTCTGCTGCTTATGCTTCTGGAGAAGCTGATGATGCTGGGGATCAGACAAGCACTCCAGCACCAGCCACCTCCACAGCACCTGGACCCTTCACCCCTGAGACTGAACGACCAAGAGGAGTGCCAGAGACTCATTTTTGTTTTATAGCTTCTTGTTAATAAAGTCTATCTTTGATTCACACACTTGCTTCATTTCTTTTTTTTAATAAAGTCTTGGTGGAAACTTTTAGAAATGGTTTAAGCCTTTGCAGGCTTGAGGGATGGGTTAAGATAGCAGTGGGGCGGGCAGGGATACCTGTGGGATGTGTAATAGCTGTGGGATGGGTAAGGATAGCAGTGGGATGGGTAATAGCTGTGGGATGGGTAAGGATAGCAGTGGGATGGGTAATAGCTGTGGGATAGATAAACCTCCAGTGCATAGTGGGACTGGATGGTCCACCCTCCCAGGTGCCACACTTATGGACCTTTTTTATCAATAACAATTTATTCATTCATCAACACATTTTAAAATAAACAAAGCTCTTTATTAATGCCCTATTCATTGTAGGACCACTCAACATACATGGCACAACCTCATCAGTGTTATGCCACAGGTTCAAGGAAGCATCCATTAACCATCTATCATCCTGTCCTGCCACTCCACTGCTCCAGCTGGGGAGTTGCACCAGTGTCTCAGGAGGTTGCGCTGCTTCTTCCCTTCACGTGAGGCTCTGTTGGGGCCTTGCACATCCTCAGTGTCTATCAGGTTTTGCCCTTGCCTCCATTCCCCAGGCTCCATATCCCCATTGCCTTGTTGGAGGTCCACGAGCCTGTTCTGCAAGACTGGGTAGCGGGTGCGCATGAGATTGTGCAGGATGCAGCAAGCTTCCATGATCCTCCTCACGGTCTCTGGGCGATGCTGCATGGTGGTGAGAAGTACCTGGAACCTGTTGGCCAGGATGCCAAAGGCATTCTCCACCACCCGCCTTGCCCTGGACAGCCTGTAGTTGAAGATCCTCTCTTCACGGGTGAGGCATTTGGAGGTGTAGGGCTTCATGAGGTAGGTTGTGAGGGAGAAGGCGTCATCCCCCACGATGAAGTAGGGCACAACTTGCGTGTCGTTGGGCAGAGGTTCTGGATCTGGGAAGCCCACGATGAGGTTGCGTTCCAGCCCCTCCTTGAGGTGACTGGCGTTGTATACCTGGGCATCTGAAGATGAGCCGTTGCCTGAAGCATGGATGTACATGAACTTGTAGTCAGCATCGACCATGGCGAAGAGGATGATGCTGAAGAAGCCCTTGTAGTTGAAATAAGTGGACCCTGACTTGGCTGGCGCTTTGCAAGCCACGTGCTTGCCACCTATGGCTCCAACGGTGTGTGGGAAGTTCCACCTCTGATACCACTGCTCTGCAACTTTCTTCCATCCTTCTTCAGTGGAGGGGCACTGGAGGAGCTCCTCCAGGTATTCTTCGATGATGGCCTGCACCACTTCTCTGACCACAACGCTGATGGTGTTGTGTGGCACCCTCCAGCCGTACTGCATGCTCCTGTACGTGGTCCCTGAGACCAGGTGGCACAGAGTGAGTGCCACCTTGAGCCCAGGTTCCAGGCTGGGCCGGAAGGTGGTGTTTGCCTTGGTCAACCTGGGTGTCAGCCGCTGCACAACTTCGTCAAACATGGCTGGAGGCATCCTCATGAAATTCTGGAATGCACAAGTGTCTTCGTTCCTGAGCTCCACCCTCAGCTTGTTGTACAGTCCGTCCTCTGCTCTTCTGGCGATCCATCTTCGGACCCAGACGCTTCTTGGCTGCCTCCTTTTCTTCCCGTAGTAGAGTTCACAGAGCCTATAGATGGTTTCGCACTGTTGTAGAAGGATGGTGGCTGCCAAAAGGAATTTGTTACAATCCACATTGGACATGACTGGATGCTGTGGAAGAGCAAGAGTCAGATGAAGACTGCAGAGGTCTGCACCGCAGGGCTGCTGGTCTGAAAGTGAGATCCAGGTGAGTTGCTACCCTTTTTATAGGCAGTATAGGTTTTCCCCTAGGTGTCCCTTTGCATCCTCTAGGCATGCTCTAGACATCCTTAATATCTGAGATAGGTCCCCTCTGCGAACGTTTTTTCCATTTTAAATGCTTTGTTTCTGTTCTGCATCTGCTAGGGATCCGTTCTGCATCCGTTCCACGTCCATTCCGCTTCCTCCCTGCGTCCGTTTACCGCTGGAGCAGATGGAGTTGCGCGAATGCGCAACGGATGCCTAGCGGATATAGCGGATGTGTAACGGATGCAGAACGGATGCATTGGATACATTTTCCGCAAAAAATGTTTTGAGCAGTTCAAAACTTTTTGAGCGGATGAAACGTCAATAAACGGATGCTGGACAGATAGAGAGGATGAAAAACGGAAGCAGTGAGTACAGAACGGATGCGTTAATCAATGGATGACAAGTGTTTTTCTCCGTTTTACATCCTCTTTCCATCCGTTGGTGCAGTGTGACAGGGGCTTAAATTCAATTTGTGTTTCGCTATTATTATCTGATTTTGCAATATTGAGTTTTTGGGGGGTCTTCTGTACTTGCGTTTCTAATTCTTTAATTTGTTGTTGCAGTTTATTTTGTTGGGCATATTTTTCTTTATTCCTCTTGGCATTGTAAGAAATTGTTGTACCTCTTATTACTGTATCCCAAATATTTTGTTTTGTAGTTACTCCATGATCATTTTCTTTTAAAAAATAATTTAATTCCTTTTTAAGTTTATCAATATATTTCTTTTCTCTTAATAATTGGGTATTTAATGTCCATCTTTTCTTTAGTTTCTTCCTGCCTTTCCATATTATCTGAATTGGGTTATGGTCTGCCCATTCATTTGGTAATATATCAATTTCTCTTATCTCATTTGCTATTTCCCCGTTCATCCATGCCATATCAATTCGTGTCCATATTTGATGCGGATTGGAATAAAATGTAAATTGTTTTTTTTTTCAGAATATAGTCTTCTCCATAAATCCACCAAATTTAATTCTTTCATCATTTCCTTACATATCTTAGGAAACTCTCTTTTCCCTTTCTTATTCTTCCCCCCATTACTATGGTCTTTCTGATAATCAGCAATAGAGTTAAAATCTCCTTTAATACAGATATTCCTTTTTTCAAATCCTATTATTTTTCGATATAGATGTTTAAAAAATTCTTTCTGATCTTCATTTGGGGCATAAATTACTATTAACAAAACTGAAATGTCGTTAATCCAGATCTGCAAAACCAAGGTTCTTCCCTCAAGGTCTGACCATACTAATTCTGATTTCAAATCATCTTTAACATATATTGCGATCCCTTTCTTTTTTTCCTGTGTCTGCTGGTGCAGTAAATAGCTTCCCTAGTTTCGGGCAATTTAAATAACTTTCATCTTCTTTTCTTATATGAGTTTCCTGTAGGCATATTATATCAGCATTTTGTTTAATTAGTTTTGTTAATATCCTTTTTCTTTTTAACGTCGAATTTAGGCCATTTATGTTAATTGATAGAAGTTTCTTTTTTTCTTCCATTTACTTAATTCTGTTTCGCTCTTTGTCTCGTGATAACTCCGGTCTCTCCTAGTGCTTGCTGGTTTAAAGTTTCTTCTTTTTTGTTTCTATAGTAGTTTTGGTCTTCTTGTAAATTTATTTCCTATTCCTCCTTACTGCTCAGGTCTTCCGAACTTACTAATTGTTCATAAAATTCTTGGGCTCTTTCCATAGTATCTATTTTAATTTTCCTTTCTTTCCACGAAACTAACATCCCCTCTGGGATTAACCATTTGAATACAATTCTTTTTTGATTTAAGTAAGCAGCTAAAAATTTGTAGTCTCGTCTTGTTTCTCTTACTCTTCTTGGGATTTGTTTAAGAAACATAATTTCTTTACCTTTGTACATAATTGTTCAGTCCCTGGACATCCTAAATATAATATCATGAACACTCCTTCTCGTCAAGCGTATATGGACTTCTCTCGGGCATTTATGGCATCTCGCATAGGTAGTCCTGACGCCGTAAACTTCATCAAATTCTCTTAAAATATCATCTTTGTCTTTATCCAATAATCCAGCCAGTATTCCCACCATCAGTTGTTCTAGATCTTCTTTCCTAGATTCCTATGCATTCTGAAATCTCAGGTATTGTCCATCCTATGCCTTGTCCATCTCTCGGTAGACCAATGAGTCTTCCATTTCTTTACTTACATTTTTTAATTCCTCGTCTATCCTTTCAAGTTTCCTTTCGGTTCGTTCAGTCCTTTTCTCTACTTTTTTTATTGTTGCTTCATTTTTCTCCAAGGCCTGTTGTAGTATTCCAATTTTATCTTCTACTTTAGAGATATCTGCTTTCATTTCTAATTTCATTTTCCCCATCTCCTCCTTTAATTCATTAATATCTGCTCTTGTGTCATTATGGTTTTTTATCATTGTTTCTTGTTATTTTGCCATCGATTCTTGTAGCGTTAGTAAAATTGATTGAATATTGGCATTCAAAATATTGATTTGTTTTTCTACTGGTAATGTTTCTTCTTTAGTTTTTTGGGTCATGGGTGAAGCTGTTGCCAGTGTAGTTGTTAGTGTTGTAGTAGCCTTCCTTCCGGTTTTCAGAGCTGTAGTAGTTGTTGAGGTCATTTCTTTTAATATTTGTTTCTGTTGTTGGATTATGTTAATTATATTATCCCAAATTACCATTCAATATTATGACCTCTATATTAAAATTGGCCAATGTATAATTAATTAATCTATCTATATTTTTCCTAATTTTAAATCTAAGTCAAATAAGTAATTTTATAGATTTTATATTCAGTTCCTATACAATACTATGCAATATTATATAGCAATCTATATAATAAATATTTATGATAATTATAGTAAATATATAATAAATAATATAAATGATAAATCTAATCCAACTAAATTCAAGTTTTAATTATATTTACACCATAAATTTAACTATTAGAATATTAAATATCCAATATTAACTCTTACAGTTATTAATTAAATGGTTCATAATATTCTTAATGTTCTTACTATTTTTATCTAGTCAAGGTGTAATTATCCTTATTATTTGTAGATTAATCAAATCAATTTTTTTAACAATCTAATACAATAGTCAATACTCCTTATCTCAATGAGTAAATTTATAATTGTAATAGAAAGGAGGAAAGAGGAAATAGATAATACCAAAATATAAATAAAAAAAGGAGAGAAAAAAAAAAGAATTATGCAAATTTATAGAAGGAGGAAAAAAACAATAGTAAAAAGGAAAAAATATTTCAAAGTCAGTCTTTGGTTCTTTATCTCTAATATGTGTTTTTTTTTCCTCCTCTTCAAACGTACCGGAAGTGGGGAGGTAGAAAGTGCTGAATAATAGCTATTGTCAGTCAGTCATTCTTCTGACTCTTCCAGTCCACTTCTCTCCTTTTTTAAAAACGTTTCTTAGTTCAATTTTAATTTCTTCCACGTATCACCACCTCCTCAGTTAAAGCAGGATTCTCCCAAGAGTCTCTTAAAGAGTCTAATAAATAAATAAAGTTAAATATGTTATTGCTGTATCTCCAAGACTTCCAAGTGACCCGTCTGTCACCGCGCTCTTCCTTTCAGTCAACCCCAATCCTCTTCTCATTGTTGCTTCAATAAAATTTATCCAAAAGAATCCGTCTAAGCAACAGTCAGATAAAGAATTCTAAATCATCGCCAACCTTGGAGTTTTCTGAAAGAGTAATTTCTGAACTTCATAAATTTCCTTTTCCCTCGTCACAGTCCACACTTTCACTTTGGTCCGCCGAGTCCTTTCGCCCGCGCTCCTCTCTCCTCTGCTTTTTAGCTGCTTTTTTTTCGGGTTCTCAAATGTCACTTATTCAGAAAACTATAACTTGCTGATCTTCCTTCTCCACCACTAAATTCCCCTTGCCACACTTCTTTCAAATGATCTCACAAGCTGTCACTTTCTCGCTTTTTGGCATCAGTGACAGTTAGGACTTCGGAGCCTCCATTGACAGGAGGCTATCTCTTGCTCATTGGGGTCTGGAGGGCTCCTCTTCGCTGCTGGGGGTTGCCTTCCTCACACTGCAGTTGGAGTAACCCCCACACCAATATGAATCTCTCCGGGATTCGAGTACCTCTAAAGATCGCACCTCTAAAGATCGCACCAACCGCAAGAAGAGATTAACTGAAGCCACACTCGGGCTTCTGCACCTCTACTCGTCCTTGCCTGCCACCGGACGTCTCTCTATGTTCTCCAAGTAGTGAATTTCATCAGTCACCTAAATTCAGCTCCCCGCTTGCAGTGCACTCTAGTGGAAAAAGGGGAATTGCACGGAAAACTGCTAAATTTTCCAAAATTCACCCTTTGCCAATTTAAACCATGGTAGCGTCTTCAGCCATGACAGATATCTCTGATGTGCCAGAAGACTCAAACCCTCTACCCACCTTTGATGTAAATGTGGAGCTTGGTTCCCAAAACCCAAAATTGGATGTCTAAAGTTCTGAAGAGACAAGGGGACCTCAGAAAACCTACAACCTCAGACAGCAAAGAAAGCCTACCAGAGTTAGGCTTGAGAGAGGATGGAGTTACACTTGAGGGAGGATTGGCACAGGCAGTATCAGCACTATACAGACTCATGGTCGGAGCTGCTGAGGATCTGCGATACCCCCAAATGCAAGCTGTCTCTTGAGATACCTCCAAATGCAAGCTGTCTCTCTGCTTACTGGAGAAAGAGATAGATGAGCTTGTCACACATTGGAGAGACAACAAAAGTAACCTCAAAAGCATCTAGTTGAGGCTGGGTGACTCAAAGCTCTGAGAACACATACAATGCTTCAAGGAATTAAACAAGGAACACGAGGACTATGTTCAGAGGCGAAGACTCCCTCCACTCCACGATGCGCTACAGGCTGGAAGAAATGTCAAGGGAGAGGGACACATTTGACGTAGTCCCTCGATCACACGTGGCTTCCTCCCATTATTCTAAGAAAGCCTCCTCCCTCCATCCCAAACCAACTGGATCTCAAGTAGGTTCCAGCGTCTCATGGCAATTCTCTGCTGCTAGCTCTTCCCATCCTTCCAGAGCATCCTCCCATCGCAGTGATGCGTCTAAAGGCTTCAAAAGCAGCAAGTCATACTGGAGAAGCTGCAGAACTTCAAATTGAAGGTGCGGTAGCGAAGGCAGATTTATGTGCAATGATGGAGGTAACACAGCAGAAGGAGGCAGCAGCAGCTCAAGGAGCAGAAATGGCCAGGCAACAGGCAGAAATCGCGAAAGCTCAGGCCCAATTGGAGTTGCTCGAACGACAAAGGGAGATGGCAGCAAAGATAGCACAGGCTGCAGCATTGCAGAAGGCAGCCAACGATGCCTCCTTCAACTTCAACCTTGAAGAGTTGGAAAGAGAGAGCCCAGATAAACGTGTCAAGGCCTATGTGGATGAGCAGTACTCGCTATGGCATAAACAGGCGGAACCGGCATAGTTAGCTAGCAGTCTCCCAAAACCTGAGGATCAAATGGGAGAATCTCAACCACAGGATCTAAATGCGTCAAAATATTGATGTTGTTATTAGCAAAATTACTGTTTCTATTCCAAAATGCTCTGGTAAAATTAGAACTTTTTAAAAATCAATTAGATTAGTATCAAAATTTATTTGGCAGGGGAAAAAGCCCAGAATTAGACTGAAATTGTTACAGGATGCTACTGAAAGGAGAGGATTTGGCTCACCAGACTGGGAAATATATTATAGAGTGGCCACTCTGACCTGGATTAAAGATTGGATAAGTGTTAAAAACAAAAGAATATTAACATTAGAAGGATATAACCTACAGGCAGGGTGTTATCCTGTTTTGTGGCAGGACAAACACCAAATTCATGGTTATTTCCAAAGGCACAAAATTAGGCAGACTTTACTAAGTGCATCGAAAAAAACTAAATCTCAATTCTACGTTGAAATACCAACTTGGCTATCTACATTGGAAGCATTAACACACCCACATTTCTTGTGACAAGGACAGGTCATTACATATGAGAACATATTAGATGAGAAGGGAAACTTAACAAGACAGGAGCTGAAAGATTTGGGATTTGAGATAGAATGGTGGGCCTGCTTACAATTACAATCAAGGTATAGTAAAGATATGAAAGAATGGGATATTAGTAAATGGAAAACAATTAGATAAAATATTATTAGGAGTGGATGAGAAATTGATTTAAAAAAATTATAAAGTACTATTGGAATATAAATTGGAAGAAGAAAAGGTGAAAGAAATGATGCTGGCCTGGATGAAAGATTTTGGATATGGTATAAATCTTGAAGATTGGGAAATTTTATAGGATAGGAATAGGAAAATTACTCTGGCGGCATCATATAAAGAAAATTTACTAAAAATGTTCTATTGATGGCACATCCCGCCATCAAAACTAGCAAAAATGTATCCGAAATTATCTCCTAAATGCTGGAAATGCAATAAAGAAATTGGAACATATTACCAGGTATGGTGGAAATGTGAAAAAGCCCAAATATATTGGCTGAAAATCAGAAACTAGTTAGAAGAGATGTGTAAAATTAAAATAAGAGTTCAGACCTGAAATTTTCTTATTGGGAATCAATGTGGGAAAATATAATAAAGGGATAATAAATTTAATAATCCATGTCACCACTGCCGCGAGACTAGCTCTTGCCCAGAGATGGAAAGGAAATGATATGCCAGAAGAGATGGAAATAATTAGAAAAATTTGGTTGTGCACTGAAATGGATAGAATAACTCAAGAATTAAAAGACTGAATCTGATTATAACAGAATTTGGGAGAAGTTTTACCACTGGTTAAAAGAAAAAGGAGTAATTCTAGCAAAGATGATTAATACATATGTAAATTTGTATTTTTTGTTATGTATGCACCACATTCATTGTTTTCAATGTTTTTTTCTGTTTGTTGTTCATTAATAAAATTATTTTGAAAAATTGATGTTGTAAGACCTAAAACTTGAGACTCCATCCCCAAAAACTGAAAATGACTCAATTTGGGCAAACAAATCAGCCCATTGGTAACAATGAAGATTTCTCAGCAAGGACATATACATCGAGCAGCAACTTCCCAGCTCAACCCAAAGGCAATGGAGTTCCTGCCACAACCTCAACACAATTCGAGCTCAGAGACACACCAAGGTGAACACGGTCGGCCTGTCCAGCAGCGTGAAGCACAACCATTGCATATGGCATGGCAGGAAAACCACCTCGGGAAGTACAGAGAAGACAACTATGAACCGCCGCTAAGACACAACCCAGACCAAGTCTACAAGAATCCACCATACCAATGCACCTTGCTTACAACCCCCATGCAATCTCAGCCAATGATCCAGCACTCTGGAGAGAGTTGGCACTGAGGAGAGGAAAGCTAAATTTGGCCTCTAGTGGTGTATACAAATTTTCTGAAAAGGATATCTATTATGGAAGAGTATCTTCATGTGCATCATTCAGACCGCATACCTGCAGCCTGACAAAGTACTTGTACATTTGATAGCATGGCTGGGGCTGTGGTCTGCAGAAGCAATGAAGGATATTTACAGATCCCACTTGAGAGACCCAGACGCTGCCCTTCGGTTAACGTGGAAGAGACTCAACAAGGAGTATGGCGCTTCCACAGAGGTGGAATCCTTGTTCTTGGCCTGCCTCTACAGCTTCCCTAAAATCAGTCTCAATGAACCTAGCCAGCTCAGGGAATTCTCTAACATATTTATACAGCTTAGAGCAACACAAAAGAATCCCAACTTGCTGGGACTCTCTTGTCTTAACTAGTTTGAATTGGTGGACAGCTTTGTGCTGGTTAAACAGTATATGGTTAGTTGGGAATGGAAGCTGTCCCCTTAAGGCAGTGATAGAGAACCTATGGCACGCATGCCACAGGTGGCATGCAGAGCCATTTGTGCCGGCACACAAGCTGTAGGCAAACTTATCTCACTGCGCACGTGTGCACCTCACAGCTGATTTTCGGCTGGTTTGAGGCCTTTTTCAACCTCTCAAAAGCTTGAGGAAGGCTTCTGCAGGCTGAAAACTAGCCCCGTTTCATCACTTCCTGTTTTTCCAAAAATACCAGACGTGACAAAACAGGGCTAGTTTTTGGCCTGCAAAACCTGCAGAAGCCTTCCTCAAGCCTCTGGGAGGCTGAAAATCAGCTGTAAGGTGCAGTGCAAGTAAGGGGACAGTGGGGATGGGTGAGGATTGTGTGCGCATGCATGGGGGACGCGCATTGCCCTCTGGATGCTGGCACGCGAGTGAGAGCGTGCAAGCGCATGCACAATTTTTGGCACAGAAGCCCAAAAAGTTTCACCATCACTGCCTTAAGGGAATGCTTCATGGGAAATGTAGTTAATGCTTCATGGGAGATGTAGTTCATGTCATGTGATCACATCTGTAATCCTGATTGGTCACTGAATTGACCCTTGGTTGGGTTGGGGGGAGAGTTTTCTTCACTCTTGCTTGGATTCAGCAGTGTGCTAGAGCTTTCCTTGCTGTACTTTAAGAAAACACCTTTATCAATATAGTGGATTTGTGAGATTGCATGGAACATGCAGCTGAAATTAAAGACAGACTAACAACCTTTTTCTTTTTACCTCTCCCTAAACAAGAGTTCTGAGAAATCAAAGCTTGCACGCTATTTTGTAATCTGAGATAGATGAGTATAGGCTTTATATCTTAACTTTCTAATTTGACTGGAGAATTTGAGTTAACGAGTAGATTAGCAGCTATAGAATAAAATAAAACAAATTGCCTTTTCCTCTTATAGTTAACCAAACTAGACTTGCTTTTTATCTCTATTATTATTAAGAGAAAGGGTGAGAGCCTACTTTGGCAAACTGAGACATACTGTCAGCAGAAAGTAGCTATCTCATGTGTTAGGGATAACATTGTTCACCCTAACTGGTTTAGGTGAAATAATAACTATGAATCATAGTTAGTGTATGCAGCTTTAACTGTATAATAGCAACTGTGGGAGTGGTTATGAAAACCATATAAAAGTAGCAAGGCTACGGCTTGCTCTCTCTCTCTCTGGCTTTGATGATCCCTGATTACTGCTTGGAAGCAAGACTGCATTGCTCGAAAGGGAGAGACAACAACGGACTGATTTATGTGAACTGACAATAGGATATTCTACATGGACTTTGCTAACTGAATATCCCTGAATGGACTGACTACATGGTAAATGAATATAGGACTGTTTTTGACTATGCTATAAACTTATACTGGAATAAAATATATTCTTGATAGCACAAGCGTATCTGTTATTTTTTACTGTATGTTAATAAACATACAAGCTTAGCTCACTCATTTATCTGTGTGCCTATCTGACTAACGCTGCACATTCTGTTTAGCTTGTCTACCTAACCCTGGTTGGGGAACCCAGGCTTAACATCATGCCTGTGTCATACTCTACAGACAGGCAGACCTGGTTGAGGAAGGTATGTCTCATTCTAAAATCATTTGTTTAAATTAATAAAGGCAGCAAAATCAAAGGCATTCTTCCACAATGGTTCCTTTAGAAAAAATCTGGGGGGGGGGGGGAAATATACATTTTTTGTTTTCCTCCCCCTCCAACAAAAGTCACCAACTGATATTTGTGTGTGTGTTTGTGGGGAGGTGGAATCTACTATCATCTTCTTAATGCAGTTTGGAACTGGAATAGGAGGTTAAGTTTTAATAGATGACTAGACTGTGGGGTTTAGCTTTCTGGCAAAATGCCTCTGGGTCTTGCTCAAATATTTTGGGGCAACTACATTCGAAGTGACCTAAGCACCATTAAACCCCATTCAAAAGAAAACTGGCATGGAGATAATTAATTGTATCATGGAGAGCAAAGGAAAAGTAAATTTTCTTTTTATTTGGTCTATAATACAATTCCACTATAATCACTGACCAGCTCCTTTTCAGGCTGATCTAGTTCTCTACCCAAGGATCAGTTTGAGTTCGATCAAACAGGGTGAACTGAATTTGAAAGGCCCAGGCTTGCTCCCTATTAAAAGCAGACCGTTGAAAACAATACCCAGGATTTGAAGTGGAGGATGTGAATTCATGCTAATAGAAAATGATCAGTAAGTGCCAGGCTGATCACATTCTGTAGAAAGCATTGGCCAACTGTTAGTAAAATAAGTCAGATTGTATCTGTTATGTATTGAATATATATAGTCGTGTTAACCCCTGCTGAAGTGAAACTAACCTTTAGATGACCCTGACTGTTAACTCTGTGTTGGAGGAAACTTCAAACATTCATATTGGGGTAGGCTTTTTCTTTTTTCAACCAATGCAATTTAATCAGTACATATACTCACTTAAGATGAAACCAAGAGGCAGAAAAAATATGTTCTTCTGTACTTCCATATTCTTTTACAAAAAAGATTGTCAGTCTGAAGAATTATTATCAATGATCCCCTATTTATTAAAGCAGGAGCTTTGTACATCTTGCAAATGACCTCCTTCGTTTAGCTTTTAACCAGTATATTGTTTTTTAGGAATGAATTTTGAATTTCTCAGACACTTAAGACAAAGAGAGGAATACTGAATTTTTAAATATATCACTGTACAGATGCAATCAATTTTATTTTATAATTTCCTTGTTTGGTTTATTAACTTTTTTGGTTTATTAGGGCTTTTTTGTGATTGTGGATAACAAAGACATCACAAGAAAGAATCCCCTGGTATCCAGACATTGAACTGACAATAACATGGAGCTCTCGCCGTATCACAGCTCCTTATTTGACATTTTTTTAAAGTGGGCCTCCACTAAACACAAAAAGCAAATGTCCAACACAGAAGTTTGCGCTATGTCCCAGGACAGCTTTGGGAAAGGCCTTTTGGTTATCAAGAAAGAATGTTTCGGAATTCCCTTGATATATTCAAGGAAGAATGTTTCAGAATTCCCATAACATATTATTGCTGGTGGTGTCATGCCATTGAGCATGCTCTTGCATAAGCTCCAGCAGTAGTTGTGCAAAAGCTCCAATGATGAAGTGCATTGCAGTGCTGCTTGCAGGTGACCCATTTCCAATCCAATAGTCTTTGGAACAGCCAGGGTTCCAAATCAAGTTAAGAGCTATTGCAATCGAAGATCTCCCTAAGTATGCCCAGTACTCTTGGTCCTTCCTCATTGAAATTTGGTGGACAATCTCATGCTTCTCAGAGGTTTACTTGGTTTACTCTCTATAAAAAGCCGTACTCGAAAAATAAAATCCAGTAAACACAGGCACACAAACAATTCCCAAAGACTATTTCTATTGAGGCTACGTTGGAATTCTTGGGTAGGTTTTTTCAAGTATTATGATTGGTTAAGGCCCTTACATTATAGGCAATTGCCTACTGTTCCTCAATTCCAGTTTTCAGTCAACAAATGTTGTTGTAGCTATGCTGATCTGCTCCTTGCCTGCTGAAGCCCACTACACAATAGTGGCGATGAAGGTGGGAGCAGAGGAGACAGCTGCTGGGAAGAGACTGAAATCACTGGGCGATAGGCTGGGTAATGAACTCTGGGAGGATTAATCCTCATCTCCACCTATCAGTAAACCACACTGGAGGCACACTGAAATCACTGGGTCTTTGACCACATAAAGAGCCCTGGTGGGACCTTGCTCCCTGCCCTGCCTGCCAGTAAGACACACTGGAGACACAGACATACCTAAGGGATCTGTCCCCAGGACTCTTAAGTGCAGCTGCAACACTACAGGCATTAACTAGCACAAGGGCCTTCCCAAAATGGCTAAACTGGGAAGACTCAACGAGTTTGATATTACTCACCTGGAACAGTGGAGCTCACATCTCTCGAATAGACAACTATCTTCGGGCTAACCAGGTCACAGATGATGGCCTGAAGATGGCAACTCTGCTATGTGTCTGTGCACAGGCCACTTTTGATATCGCTGAAAACTTTATAGCACCAGAAAGAATAGAGACAGTGGCCTATGCAGACCTCAAAAAAAAAAAAAATTAAGGGAGCATTTTGAGCCTAAGCTCCTGGTCATCACCCAGCAACATGCATTTGAGCAATGGGAGCAGAGATCCGGAGAATCTGCAACAGAGTTTGTGGCAGCCTTTTACTAAGCATCATGCCAATGTGAGTTCCCTGATCTGGAAGACCATCTCAGAAACAGTATTGTTTGTGGCCTGCATAATAATAAAGTACAGCAGCACTATTCGCCATGGAGAAACTAACTTTCCAAGATGCAGTGAAGGAAGTCATTGCGGATTACATTAGATTGGGTTAGGTTAGATTAGATTAGATTCAATTTTATTATCACTGCACATAAACACAGGCAATGAAATGCAGTTAGCATCTAACCAGAAGTGCAAAAACAGCAATGAAATATATATATATATAGATATAGATAAATAGATATATAGATATATATAGATATAGATATATAGATATAGATATATAGATATATATATACAAAATATACAACTATAGATGAGGCTGCCAGAGGGGCAGCGAAGACTCTCTGGCTACCAAAAACACACACCAGTCCCCCAGCAATCCACCAAGAGACCACAGAAGGTTCAGGGGAGGTCAGTTAGAGCAATGAAAGCAATCGCTTGTGGAGAGAGCCACCCATATGGCCATACTCCACAGAGCAAGCAACTCTCCCCTATAGGGCTGCTCAAGTTGCGGGGGACAGCATGAAAGAGCAGAGTGCAGATTCCACACAGCAGCATGCCATGCTTATGGAAAGCAAGGGAACATTGACAGAGTCTGCAGAAGTCGTCAATGGGAAAGAAACCTGCAACACAGCAGCACAAGGGGAAAATGCCTCCAGGACAGAATAGAGTTGAATACTGCTCAGAAAGGCCTACTCCTAATTTAACACATAGAGGCCCAACGCCCCATCAAAGAAAAGACGGCAACTAAAACTTCAAGGAGTCCCATGCTCCATGGAACTAGATACTGGATCTGCCCTGTCCGTTATCTCCTCCACAACTTTCGACCACATTTGTAAACATAGCCAATGGCAGGTCTTGCTCAAATCATCAAGTTTAGTACTAACAGACTTCCAGAATCACCATGTTTTTATAAGGGGCGAAACTACCATTGGAGTATAATTCAGGGAGTTCAAGTATCCCCTCAGGGTAGTGGTCAATAGAGGGGGCATGCACCAGAACTGGACTGGGTCGAGGCCCTGGGCATCAGGGTAATGAGTATCATCGAACCCCAGTAGCCGATCTAGAAGCAGTATGCCAACAATACGCTGATGTATTCAGCAAAGAGCTGGGACAATATAAAGGGGCACTGTGGAGAAATATTACTGCAATGATCAGATAGTTTTGCCTTGCATTAGCCATATAATCTTTTGAATAAGCTATAGCTATATTGTTTGTCCATATCCTGTTCCAACCACGAACTACCCCGCTGCATATGACATTCTGCAACAGAAAAGCTCTGTAAAAATATGACATCTGCTGTTGCAAACTGCTCAGAAACGCTAATCACAGGGGCCTGTCCAAAAAATACTGGACATAATGTAGAAACTGCTTTTTACACTTAGAAAACATCTACTGACACCCAAATATGGATATCCATCCCATTCAACTGTGTTTGCAAAACATAGTTGCCATATATGTGTATTCAACCCAATGTGTCAGTTTGAGTATGGTCAATCAGGATCACATGCTTGCCTTCTGATATTTTGTAACCCACCCAAACCTCAATAAAAGAGCTTGTCTCGAGCTAGTTCGGGGCTCACTGACCCCGAGGAGAAAACGTGTGTCATGTCTTTCCTCAAACCCATTCGGCAGTTCGTGGGGAGCCCTCCGGGAGAGCGACACCTCAGGGCACCCATTTCACTCAACCTTGATCCAGCAGTAACTCCAATCCAATTAAAACTGCACAGGGTTCCCTTTGCATTGAAGCCTGAAATTCATGCGGAACTAGACAAGCTAGTACAGCAGGGAGTGCTCCAACCTGTGGACTATAGCCAGTGGGAGACTCCCATAGTGACTCCAGTTAAGCCTAATGGGGACATTCAAATCTGTGTAGACTACAAGTGCATCATAAACTAAACACTACAACAGCATGCTTGCCCTGTACCAATGGTAAGCCACATGTACAGGGTAATGTAAGCTCCGCAGGGAGGCCGAAACTTTGTTAAGCTAGACCTTGCTCAGGCTTACCAGCAGCTACCAGTAGATGACACTACCACAGAAACATAAACAATAGTCACACAGAGATGCATTCTGATGTGCCACTTGAAGTTTGGGGTAAGCATAGTACCATGATTGTTCCAAAGTATTATGGAACGAACACTGAAGAACGTTCCCAGCATCTGCCCGTACTTCGATGATATCCTGATTGCAGGGGAATCAGCGGCAGTCCTGGCAGAACTCCATGCAGTACTCCAACGTTTCAGCAAGGCAGGACTTAAACTCAAAAGGGAAAAGTGCCAGATTGGTATAGAATCCACAGAATTCCTGGGTTTCCACATCGACACTGCCGGAATCCACCTATTTGAAGCAAAGCTAAAGGCAATTCAGCAAAGCCCCCGCACCAAAACCCAAGGGGAAACTTCAAGCATTCCTGGGCTTGCTCAATTTTTACAATTCCTTACAGAATAAGGCTGCCCTGGCGGAACCACTACACTGCCTACTGGACAAACAAGCACCCTGGGTCTGGTCAAGCACTCGAGACAAAACATTCAAAGCAGTAAAATAATTGCTATCCTTGGACTTAGTCCTAGCAAATTTCAATGAAACTCTATCAGTAACACTAGCCTGTGACACTTCACCATACAGCATTTAGGCAGTACTAAGCCACAGGATACCAGATGGTACAGAGGCCCCCATCACATACTATTCTACAGTGTTATCATTGCCTGAAAGGAACTATGTAGAGATAGACAAGGAAGCCCTCACTATAGTGGCTGTTATTAAAAGGTTCCATGACTTCTTATATGGATGAACCTTCACCATCCTTACAGACTATAAACCTCTGCTTGGTCTCTTTATAGCTGACAGATACTGCAGATCCTGTCACCATGAATGCTACAATGGTTCATGGCTGCATATTTGTACCAGCTAGTCCACAAGCCGAGCAAGGAAATGGCCATGATGATACTCTTAGCCGACTGCCCCCTACTGCAGACTGAGCCGGATTCAGCCCCAGCTTGTTGTATTCTGGCAATCCAGGATCTGCCTGAAGCACCCCTACATTCAGGGGACATTGCAGCTGAAATCACCATGGACAGAACACTTAGCCACTATCTCAACTGGGTGTTAAGGTGATGGTCAGGGGCCTGGCCAGGCCTTGAGTTCCAGCACTATGCTTCTTGGAAAAATGAACTGTCTGCCCACAAGGGATGTGTGCTGTGGGACAGCATCATCATTATTCTACCCAGTCTTCACTCCAAGATGCTGGCTTCCCTCCATAAGGGGCACCCAGGAATTGTTTGGATAAAGGCTCTAGCCAGGAGCTACCGGTGGTGACCAAGCCTGGACAAAGACATTGAGTATCAAGTTGCCAGGCCTGCCAAGAAACCTGACTGGAGATGCCACAAGCACCAATGCACGGTTGGGAGACCACATACCCCCCATAGTATCACATACACATTAACTTTGCGGGTCCTTTCCAGGGACAGGTGTTCCCGATAGTAGTGAAAAGTTACTCCAAGTGGTTGGAAATGGCACCCATCTCATCAATGACAATGACCAAGGTCATCCAAGAGTTGCGCTGGCTGTTCGCCACACATGGTCGGCCAGATGTAATTGTGTCCAACAACGCAGCACAGTTCAGGCAGAAGAGTTTCAGTCATTCCATAATGCTAACAGAATCCAGCATATAACATCTGCTCTATTCCACCCCACGACCAATGGTCAGGCCAAAGAAATAGTCAGGACCACAAAGACGCTCAAGCGGATGATTGGTGACTGGAATCATCGTTGGCGAACTTCCTCCTGTGTTGACACACAATTCCCAGTACATCAACAGGTCACAGCCTAGTGGAGCTGAGGTGGGGCCACCGGCTCACCACAAAGCTTGACTGACTTCACTCAGAGTAGCAGCAGAAAGCGGTTCAGCCAAACCTCGCCCCCCAGGAACTTATTGCAGGTGAACTGATCTGGACCAGGAACTATGAGAGTGGGGCACTTTGGGTGGCAGCTAGGGTAATTAAGGTAACAGGCCCCTTGCCATAAGAGGTTATTCTGGAGAAATGATGGTACAATCAAATGCCACCAAACCAGACAATTATAGAGACTTCAGAGGATAATTAGGGTTGGAATTAAAAAATAATTACTACCAAACTGCCTTCAATCAAGGACCTGTATACTGCACAAGTCAAAAAGAGGGCTGTGAAAATATTTACAGACCTCTCACATCCCAGACATAAACTGTTTCAACTCCTTTCCTCGAAACAACACTATAGAGCACTGCACATCAGAACAACTAGATAAAAGTATAGTTTTTCCCCCGAAAGCCATCACTCTGCTCAACTACTTGCAGTCTGCATTACTTTTACTATTAATCTTCTCATCACTCCTTATCACCTATCCCCTCCCACTTGTGATTGTATGACTGTAACTTTGTTGCTTGTATCCTTACAATTTATATTGACTGTTTCCTAGTATGATTTGATTGGTTATTGTACCCTATGATTATCATTAAGTATTGTACCTTATCATTCTTGACTCTTTACAAATGTATCTTTTATGTATACTGAGAGCATTTGAACCAAGACAAATTCCTTGTGTGTCCAATCAGACTTGGCCAATAAAGAATTCTAATCTAATTCTAATCTAATCTAATCACACTGATCAGTTATGGTGTCGGCAGGCCGATCCAGTTCCGGATGAGGATCCTGAGGTGTTATCAGATCCACTAGGCAACTATTTTCCTCCAAGTTTGCCTACACTACCCATGGCCACCTCCACAAAAACAGTGGGCAGTAGAGCCGTTGCCACTCACGGGCCATCAAAACAGCCATCGAGACTCTGTCAGATTGGAGACGGACAATACTCTCCAGGACTCTCCTAATACTAAACAGGATTCTCCAGTAACACTGAGGTGGTCCACCAGGATCTATGGACCCAAGTCTATCTCAAAGACTATGAACAGGCTGAAAGAACTATCCTAGTGGGGAGGTGTGTTATGTATTGAATATACATGTGTTAAGTCCTGTTAAAGTGAAATTAACCTTTAGATGACCCTAATTGTTATCACCAACTGTTCTGGAGGGAAACTTAGAACATTCATATAGGGACATGCTTTTTTAAGTATTATGATTGGTTAAGGCCCTGTGGGCCCAGGGTATAAATTACAGACATTTGCCTGCTGTTCCGCAGTTCCAGTTTTGAGTCAATAAATGTAGCTATGCTGGTCTGCTTCTTGCCAATTGAAGCCCAGTACATAATAGCATCCATGGCAAAACCTGTTGGGGGAAAAAACTCTTATTCTGATATTTAAGAATAGCTTTAAATTACCAGAGTTATGTGCTAGGCATCAGATGAAAATAGAAAAAGGAGGTTGCTATAGATAACTGCAAATGGGAAACCCATGCATCAAGTAACACTGGAGAACTCTTGGCTTTTCAGATAATATTCAATATTCTTGACAACTAATATGTTGCCTACTGATACTTCCATGACATATTAAACCAGTAACAGCTAACCAAACACTTTTGCCCAGCCTATCTTACAAACCAAGGCCACATGGTTGAAAGTGTTGTAGAAACAGGATGATTACAGAACAAACCAGTGTTTTGCAATCTTGACAACTTGACAATATGCAGACTTCAATTCCCATAATTCCTCATTCAGTCATACTGAGGAACTCTGGGAGTAGAAGTCCATATATTTTCAAGCAGCCAATGGTTTAGAAAACCAAAATAAACTTTGACTTCCTTAGCCAAACTGTGGTGAACTCAATCTTTGAAATTCCTGTTCTCATGTGATTCTACTTCCAAAGTTCAAGTTACATACAGTTACATACTTTACATAATTCCAGAGACCTTCTTCTGGTTCTCTTAAAGTTCCAGATCGCAAGCACAATGATCTGAGGGGAGACAAATGCTAACCAGAATTTAGAATATCTTCTGAGAGAAGCAACAGTCCTTAAGCCAACAAGCAAAGGTTATATTTCACATGCTGAATGGATGAGAGAGTGGGAGAAATCACAGTAAATGGTTATTGTTAAGCTGCCACAATAGGCCATTATGTGTACCACACCACAGACACACTTCTCCATTAACCTTCATGAATAAATACATGAATAAAACATGAATAAAAAACGTTGGTGACATTTTCCACTATGTTCTGGGGATGGGGAGGGGTGAATAATACTTGCTAGACTCCCCGAAAACGATCCAAAATAAATAGGACGGCGGTCTCTCTTCTCACCAATGGAAGGCTCTTCCATTTTCCTTTCACCTGGTTTGTGTGTGGGGGAAGAAGGGAAAATCGTCTCTTCTCTGCCATTTCCGGAAACGAGCGGGGAAAAGAGGAATACAACTTGGAAGAAATAAAAAACCGCGAGCAGCCTCCCCGCTCCAGCCTTTTGCCCCGGCCAAATCCCGCTCGCTCACCATTCACTCGCCCACCTTCTCTTCCTCCACTTACAAAATTGTCTTCACATCCGTTCTCCGGGCACAAGACGTAAAAAGAAATGCCTGGGTCTGCGTAGAAATCCATCCTCCTCTCAGTCTCCTCCGTGGCAATAAGCTCGAAGGGGGTGTTGGAGCACCATTTATCTGCAACGTCAGCCAGCTGCTGGAAATCCATCCTCTTCTGTACTTGCGATTGCCTTCAGCCTCCTCCTTCGGTGTGTGCCTGTATCCGATTCTGCTCTCCTCGCCCGCTAGGAAACTGGGCAGCCGGCCCTTCTGTGGGCAGGGAAAAGGAAATGTTACTGGGGGCGCTTTAGGCCAGGGGCCTCCTTTGCACCCTGGGTGATTGTTGCCACTTACTAGCTTAACATTACTTGATAACTTCCATATATTGTTTACATACTGAGTGTAAAAGGCTGCTTGGCGGCGTCACTACTGCTGTTGTCTTCCTCCTCAGGGGCCGCCTAATATAGGCTCAGGGCAACTGCGCTAAGTTTTGTGTGAGGGTCAATTAACTGGTGTGGGGTAAAAGCTGGATTTTGCCGGATCTTACTTGGATTTTAAAAGATCCACCCGTTTCTTCTCAAACCCGAATCTGTCTGTTAAGCTCGCGAGCCGCATCCACTGCTTCAAGGCCCCTCCTACCAGCTCGCAAAATAATAATAATGGAAATATTCTGCCAGCACGCACACGTAAAACCGGATATCTAAGTTCTAAAAGCCCTTGCCAATATTTGCATGACAATTCTTTTCTCCACGTCGATTTTTGCTCCAAAGCAAAAACCAAGTTACGCTTCTTCTACTCCAAAGCAATCGAATGCATTAGAGCTTTGCAAAATCAGATTGAGTATTCTGGATCTTACCAAATCCAACCAAAGTGAGACTTGCATATTCAGATATTAAGATCTGCCTTTGATGAATTTCAAAACTAAAAGTGTAAGTGTTCTTTAGTTACATTTCAATAGTGTCATTTTTTAAAATTCCAGTCTTGGAAAAATATGGGCTTATGTCTTTTACACAGAAGTCTCCTTATTTGACTAGCATTTAATGATTACTAAATTGTCAGGCAACATGTGTAATCGAAAAATCTATAAACTCTATCTGCCCACATCCCATCAACCCTCAGGATCTTGTGTGATCAGAAGGTACATAACACAATGTTGTTCCTTTTAGACATCAAAGTATGATCATAATGCTTTGTACAGTAGGTGTTTATTTTTGTTTTATAATATATTTGATGTCCTTTCTTACGTTTATCACCAATGAATAAACATTAAGACAGTCCCCTCTATAACCGGACACTTACTGGGCGGAAATAATTATATACTGTTCAGAACCATAATATACTTGAAGGGACTTTTTGAATTGTTTTTCTTGGATTTATCCCATCTTCATATGGGCAGAAACCTGTCTATGATTTAATGTATTTAATGTATTTGGCCTCCTAGATTGAGTTTTATTAATTTAATGATTCTCTTCCCCATTGTTCAGCAATACACTCTTATAATTATAAATTATAATTATAAAAAATATATTATAAGGCACTCGTACACTTCCAGCCCTTCTGATATGCCATTTGCTTGCTTCCCAAAAATACTTGAAAACAGACATCATCTGCACCAATTCTGGATTTGTCTACTCACATGCCACCATTTTTGTGAGCAACACACCCTCATTTCTAGCTCCAACATGAATTATTGGTGTTATGTATTGAATATATATAGTTGTGTTAAGCCATGCTCAAGTAAAACTAACCTTTAGATAACCCTAACTGTCAACTCCAACTGTTTTGGAGGGAAACTTAGATATTCATATTTGGGCAGGCTTTTTCAAGAATTATGATTGGTTAAGACCCTGTGGTTCTAGAGCAATGGTAGTCAACCTGGTCCCTACCGCCCAGTAGTGGGCGTTCCAGCTTTCATGGTGGGCAGTAGGGGTTTTGTCCCCTACTTTATAAATCACCATTACTGTGGAACCGGTGGGTGGTTAGAAAATTTTTACTACTAACATACAAAAGTGGGAGGTAGGTATAAAAAGGTTGACTACCCTTGGTCTAGAGTACAAATTATAGACATTTGCCTGCTGTTCCTCAGTTCCAGTTTTGAGACAATAAATGCTGTTGTATCTATGCTGGTCTGCTGCTTGCCTACTTAAGCCCATTACACAACAATTTGAATACATTTCTGCAGTTAAAGCTTGAGGGTAGTTGAGTTTTGGTGGACTTAGAGCGATATTTCACATAGGATGGCACGGACCGACCGGTGCCCAACCGGGGCCGTTTCGCTGACCCTTCAGCTGGAACGGATGATTTATCCAGAAGGGGCAGACAGCATCGTAGGGGTATCTGGTGGTCAATCGACCAATCCAAGAACCGAAATGGAATCAAAAATAAGTCATGAAATAACACCAGCTGGAAAGAAGATGCCTGCAGGCAAGTATAAGTATTGGGGAATTGTAGATCCACTCATTTGAGAGTGGAAGAGGGGGCCTGATCACCCCCTGGGCCCAGGATCAGTGAATCCTAACAAGGCCCTAGTATTGTGCAGTTGGTTAAGCCATTGCAGTTCCTGTTGGTGACCACTGGAACGTCTGGCATCACAGGTCAGTGGCAGTGCCTAGAAATGGGTGGTGGAGGAAGTGTCCCCTGGACACCTCTTCAGTATATTCTGAGGAATTTTAAGAAAGGAAGCCTGAAGGCAGTTTTAATCTAGACATCATTTCAAAAGTCCACCAGATTGTTACTGATCCAGAACAATACCAGTATATTAACCAGTGGCAAGTAGTAAAACAAATCTGAATGGCTTCGCAAATGCTGAGTCAAACTCATGAGGGTCTGCATGGTCTAAATGAATAGAAATCCCAGATCTCAGATCAAGGCGAGTCAGATTGAAATCAAACCTATCTTGAAAATTGAACCCTATGAAGAAAATAATCCCCCCTCAAATATTGATGATGGCAATAATCAAGGGCAGGAGTGCAGGGAATACAAAAGGAAATACCAAAACAGATCAAGGGGTTAGGCCTGAGGAATCTCTTCAGCCCCCCCCCCCCCGAACACTTGGTCCGAATGAAGATAGGGGTCATCTAGATTTGTAGTTACTAAGTTGTTGGTTCCCCTTTTCTGCTGATGTTATAAATATACAAGGGGTTGATGGCTCTGTAAATTGCCACCCTTTTCTAAAGCACCTGAGATGTTCCCTGAGTAGAAGGGGCATTGAACATCAATTCCGATACATGCCTGAGTGTCCCATTGGGCTGGGACATGTTATGCAAAATGGAGGCAACTTTGTCATTTGAGGAAGATAAAATGGCACTAGTCAGGAGGCATTCTCCAAATGAGATGTGGCAAGTAATGGTGGCCTAAGAGGTTTGAGTCCTCAATACTTGGCAGGAGTTTGATGTGTATCAATTATGGGCAGAAGATAATCTGCCAGGATATGCAGTGCACCATGTACCACTAGTCATTCAAGGGAAGCCTCTGGCAGTACCTGTTCATCTCCGGCAGAGAAGTTTCCCTTGCCCCATTGCACAAGTAATTCAAGACAAAGAGGAGGGACAGTTACACAGGTTAGGAAATCTTGACAAGAATGGGGAATTCTTGTAGTTGTTGCAGCTAACTTTCTTGCTGCAGGAAGTAGAATGCACTCTTAGGGGTGACTATAACACGTAAGGGCATGAAAATACCCATTAGAGTAGTTACTGAGCCAGTGGAGTGAGGAAAACCTACTCTCCTGGAAAGGATGTAAGTGTATGCATCTCATATATAAAGTATTCAAAATGGACAAAACGTTTGTATCTGGGATGTATCTCGTATATTTAGGATGTCTGCAGGATGTCTAGAGTATGTACACCTAGCGGACAACCAATATTTCTTATAAAAAGGGGGAGAAAATCATCTGGATCTCAGTATGAGTCCAGCAGCCATGATGTACAGACCTCTTCACCCTTGGTCTTGGTCTTCCACATCATCAATTGTTCTCCACCATGGATGATAAAACACTCCGTATGATATCTGCGCTCATTCATCACCAGAACCAAAACCTGTTCACACTGTTTCAACTTTTATACATAAGGAGAAGAAGGAGACGTACAAGAGTTGTGTGGGTCCGAGGATGGATCATGAGAAGAATGGAGTTTGCACTGTATGACCAGTTGATGGTGGAGCTGAGGAATGAAGACCCTCATGAATTCCATGACTTCATGAGGATGCCACCAGCTATGTTTGATGAACTTGTAGAGCATCTGAGACCCAGGTTGACCAAGCCTAGCACCAACTTCCGTCCCAACCTGGACCCTGGACTGAAGGTGGCACTGACTCTGCAGCACCTGGCCTCGGAACCACATACAGAAACATGCAGTATGCGTGGAGGGTGCCACATAACAACATCAGCAAAGTGGTCAGGGAAGTGGTGCAGGCCATCATCGAAGAATACGTGGAGGAGCTCCTCAATTGCCCCACCACTGAACAAGGCTGGAGTAAACTTCCAGAAGAGTGGTATCAGAGGTGGAACTTTCCCCACACCGTTGGAGCCATAGATAGGAAGCACGTGGCCTGCAAAGCTTCAGCCAACTCAGGGTCCACTTATTACAACTACAAGGGCTTCTTCAGTATCATCCTCTTTGCCATGGTTGATGCTGACTAGTTCATCTACATGACAAGTTCATCTACATCGATGCTTCAGGCAACGGGTCAGCTTCAGATGGCCAGGTATACAATGCAAGTGACCTCAAGGATGGACTGGAATGCAACCTCATCATGGGTTTTCCAGATCCAGACCCCCTACCCAATGACACACAAAATGTGCCCTACTTCATCATTGGTGATGATGCGTTCTCCTCAGAACCTAACTCATGAAGCTGTACACTTCAAGATACCTCACCCATGAAGAGAGGATCTTCAACTACAGGCTGTCCAGGGCAAGACGGGTGGTGGAGAACGCCTTTGGCATCCTGGCCAACAGGTTCCAGATACTTCTCACCACCATGCAACATGACCCAGAGACTGTGAGGAGCATCGTGGAAGCTTGCTGCATCCTGCACAATCTCATGTGCACCCGCTACCCAGTGTTGCAGAACAGACTTGTGGACCATCAACAAGGAAATGGGGACAAGGAGCCTGGTGAATGGAGGCAAGGACGTAACCTGATAGACACTGTGGATGTACAAGGCCCCAACAGAGCTTCACGTGAAGGGAAGAAGCAGCGCAACCTACTGAGACACTGGTGGAACTCCCCAGCTTGGAGCAGTGGAGTTGCAAGACAGGTTGATAGATGATTAATGGATGCTTCCTTGAGCCGGTCGCATAACACTGATGAGATTGTGCAATGTATGTTGAGTGGTCCTACAATGAATAGGGCATTAATAAAGAGCTTTGTTTATTTTAAAATGTATTGATGAATGAATAAATTGTTATTGATAAAAAAGGTCCATAAGTGTGGCAGCTGGGATGGTGGACCATACAGTCCCTCTATGCTTGCACTGGAGGTTTATCTATCCCACAACTATCCTTATCCCACAAACATGCAAAGGCTTAACCATTTTTTCAAAGTTTTCACCAACACTTTATTAAGTAAAAAAAATGAACCAAGTGTCTTAAGCAAAGATAACCTTTATTAACTTTCTTAGGTAAACTTTATGACTTTATTAAAAAAGCAAAATGAACCAAGTAAAGTGTCTTAAGCAAAGATAAACTTAACAAGTAAACAGCTCAGTCTCTGACACTATTCTCAGTCACTCTGAGTCATATCCATGGTCTCAGCTGTTAAGCGGGCAGGGACTGTGGAGGTGGCTGTGGCTTGAGTGCTGGTCTGAGGCACCATTGGGATGCTTGGCCCTGAGGGTACAACAGGGGATGGTGTGTTCAGGAAGCTGTCCGAGAGCTGACTCAGTCCCGTGAGGTTGAGAGGCCCCTCATCAAGTACTTGAGATGTCAGGCCCAATACTGATGACAGATTGTCCGTTGCCGGGCTTGGCTCTAGGGTGGAGGAAGGAGAAGTGTAGTGGGGCTGTCTGGTCTGCAGCTGGGTGAGGAGTGATGTCTATGGCGTGCGATGAACCTGGGCCTGGACTGGGAAGTTCTGCTTTTGTTGTGGGAAGTCCTGGTAGTCGTAGCCTTGGTAGGTGAGGGGCTGTTGAAAGCCATGGAAGGGCAGTGACACCGCCTGGGGTGGAGGAGCAGACCTGGACTGGGTAGGAGCAGCTTCATCTGGGCCTTGAGGGTTGTGCAGAAGTGCTGTGATCTTCTGCTTCATCACCTGGTACTGGGCCTCAGGCAGGTCCCTCAGGGTCTGGCTCACGTAGGTGATGAAGGTGTTCCGGCCCAAGGATGATCTGTCCAAGTGGACCAGCTGAGAGAGAATTTCTGTGCTGGTCTTCATTGTGTCCCTGATCTCCAACAGCACACTGTGGTCCTGGCCCTCCAGTCTGCCTCTCTGCCTGCATCCTCTGGAGCTGGAGGTGGGGGTGGGTTGGCCTCTGGTGGCTGCTGCTTCCTCCATTTGTGACAGTAGGGCGTCATCCTCCATGGGATCCTCCAAGTCTGCCGGCATGGGGACTGCAGCTGTAGGGGGGGTCTCTGCTTTGGGGCCCTCTGAAGACACCTGCCTGGGCAAGGTAGCTGGCTCCTGGCTGGAAGAGGATTGGCTGTCTGTGGGCTGTCTGAGGGAGAGGGGTGTCAGAGGGGCTGCTCCTTGTGGCGGATCTCACCCTCCAGGAAACTGCACTTGGCCATGACGTACATCTCCCGATCAGTGAGCTTGACAGTAGCCTGCCCGGATTTCTTGAGGTGTAGCTTGCCATACCAGGTGTGCATGTGCTTCCATCATCCTAGGAGTACTTCTGCAGTATACCCCAGGCTCTCTGCCTTGTCTCTCCAAGCTGCCTGCTTCTTCTTGGTGTCCCAATACAGTCTGTGGCCCTTTCTCCACAGGTACTCGTTCTCCCTCAGCCATTCCAGCACCTCATCCTCATGCTCCTCGGAAACGGTGTACTGTTTCCTCTCTCCCTTCTGCTTCCGTTGCCTCTTCCTCCCTCTGGCAGGGGCTTCAGCAGGGCCTTCAGGGGCTTGAGCAACAGGGCCTTCAGGGGATTGAGCAGCAGGGCCTTCAGGAGATTGAGCAGCAGGGCCTTCAGCAGGAGGGCTTTGAGGGCCTTGGGGCTGGTCCACCACAGCAGCAGCAGCAGCAGCTTCAGAGTCAGTGCCAGGGGGTGGGATGCTGGTTCTGGCCTTCTTGCCAGGGCAGGAACGAGTAGGCACAGGCTTCCTCTTCTTGCCTGACTGACGAACCATGGTGTTCCTGCAAGATGTATGTGGCAGCACTTTCCCCTGCATGCTGACTGTGTGTGTGCTGCATCCTTTTATATCCACGGAGCTGATGCAATTCATACTCCCCGCATGCGCAGTGAACGCTTTGCATCTGGTATACATCTGTGCAGCATCCCCTTTGTTTCCTATAGGCATCCGTGATGCATCTGCTTCATCCACTATCCATCCGCCCCTTCCGCTACGCGTCCACTTCAAAATTCTCTCCCGGAACCCCTTTGGATGTGTCATCCACTTCCCTCCGCTTTCATCCACTAGGCTTCCTATGAACATCCATTTAACATCCCCACTACATACTACCCACATCCGTTCTTTTCCATTCTTTTCCGTTCTGTTTATGCAAATTTTCACCACTTTTTGGAGCAGATGACAACGGATGGAGCCATCCCCAAAATTTTGCTCGTCCGCTGTGTCTTTTATGCATACATTTTGCGTCCGTCGACCAGTGGGACCGGGCCTTTAGCTTAAAAAAAATGGGGAAGTCTCTTAAAACGAGTGGCCTTCCTATCCAAATTAATTGACCCTGTAATATGGGAGTGGACAGGATATATTCAAGCTATTGCCACCACAGGTCTCTTAGTACAAGAAAGAAGAAACCCCACCTTTGGGGAGTCGACTTTGGTGGTTACAACCCAACATCAGATCAGGAACATCCTGCCTCAACGAGCTCAGAGATGGTTAACCAATTCTCCTATCCTAAAGTGTGACGGAATCCTCATAGAAGGCCCTAATATGGTATTCTCCACAAGCAATCATGTGAACCTTGCTCAATTCTTGATGAGAAAGGGAATAAGTGAAGGAGACCAACATGAATGTGTAGCACTACTTTATAGATGGAAGTGCCAAAGTAGTGGAAGGAGAGATGAGATGTTATTGAGGATCCCATGCTATGGGAAGGAGGGTTTGCCTAGAACTGAGTTAACAGACAAAATTGTGAGAAAATATATTCTTGAATTGTCGCAGTCTTGTTCTCTTTTAAGACAGAAAGGGGTCCTTACACAAACATCACCTTGGACTTTGTTGTACATATATTTAAGGCAGGACAGTGGGTTTTGATAAAATCCTGGAAGCAAGGAGCTGTACATTCCTTTTTCTATTTAAGGCTAGGTCACATCAGCCGACGGATGCAAAACGTATGTAAAAAGGACACAGCGGACGAGCAAATTTTCCATCCGTTGTTATCTGCTCTCAAAAGGGGCAAAAATATGCATAAACAGAATGGAAAAGAACGTAAAGGAACGGACAGGGAGAGGACGTAGCAAGGATGTTAAGTGGATACTCAACGGAAGCCTAGCGGATGGAAGCGGATGGCACGTCCGCAGGGCTTCCGGGGGAGAACAGCAAAGTGGACGCGTAGCGGAAGGACCAGATGCGTAGCGGATGATGCGGATGCATCACAGATGCCTAGTGGGTGCGTAGCAGATGCAAAGCGTTCACTGCGCATGCAGGGAGGATGCAGTGCGTCAGTCCCGTGGATATAAAAGGAAGCAGCTCGCACATGGCCAGCATTCAGAGGAAAGACCTGCTGCCAGAGACATCTTCATCAGAGACCATGGGGAAGAAGAGGAAGCCTGTGCCTAATCCTGCCAGCCCTGGAAAGAAGGACAGAACCACCATCCCACACCCTGGCACTGACTCTGCTGCTGCTGGTGCTTCTGCTGGTGCTGCTGGTGCTGCTGGTGCTGGTGCTTTTGTTGCTGGTCCTGCTGGTGCTGGTGGTGCTGGTGGTGTGGTGGACCAGCCCCAAGGCCCTCAAAGCCCTGCTGATGAGGGCCCAGAAGGCCCTGCCAGAGGGAGGAAGAGGCAATTGAAGGAGAAGGAGAAGGGGGAGAGGAAACAGTACTCCATTGCAGAGGACCATTAGGAGGAGGTGCTGGAATGGTTGAGGGAGAACGAATACCTGTGGAGGAAGGGCCACTGGCTATATCGAGACACCAAGCAGAAGCAAGCAGCTTGAAGAGAGAAGGCGGAGAGCCTGGGCTACACTTCTGATGTCCTCCTGGGGTGGTGGAAACATATGCACACCTGGTATGGCAAGCTGCACCTGAAGAGATTCGGCCAGGCTGCTGTCAAGCTCATGGACCAGGAGACCTACGTGATGGCCAAGTGCAGCTTCTTGGAGGGTGAGATCCGCCACTGAGGAGCAGCCCCTCTGTCAACCCTCTCCCTCAGACAGCCCACAGAGAGCAACTCCTCTTCCAGCCAGGAAACAGTTACCTTGTCCAGGCAGGTGTCTTTGGAGCATCCCATGACAGAGACCCCCCCGACAGATGCACTCCCCATACCGGAGGACGTGGAGGATCCCCTGTCTCAGATGGAGCAAGAAGAAGCAGACACCACAGACCAACCCACACCCACACCCAGCTCCACCTCCACAGAAAGCAGGCAGAGAGGCAGATCGGAGGGACAGAGCCACACTGTCCTCTTGGAGATCAGGGACACAATCAAGAACAGTGCAGATCTCCTCTCTCAGCTGGTACACTTCGAGATTCCATCCTCAAACCACAAACCTTTCCTCACCTATGTGACCCAGACCCTCATGGACATGCCCGAGTCCCAGTACCAGGTGATGAAGGAGAGGATCACTGCGCTTCTGCACCACCCTCCAGGCCCAGCTGAACCTGCTCCCACCCACTTCAGGTCTGCTCCTCCACCCCAGACAATGTCACAGCCCTTCCAAGGCTTTCAACAGCCCCTCTCCTACCAAGGCTACGGCTACCAGGACTTCCGTCAACAGAGGCAGCCCTTCCCAGTCCAGGTTCATCGCCTGCCACAGATGCCACCGGTGCCACCAATGTCACAGATGCCACCGACGCCATAGATGCCACCGATGCCACTGACGCCTCACCTCGCCCAGCTGCAGACCATGGGCATGAGACCATGGGCATGCCTCAGAGTGACTGAGAACAGTGCCAGAGACTGAGTTGTTACCTGTTGATTTTATCTTTGCTTGAGACACTTGGGTCATTTTGTTTTTACAGTTTGTTATTAATAAAGGTTATCTTTGCTTCACACACTTGGTTCATTTCTTTTACTTAATAAAGTCTTGGTGGAAACTTTTAGAAAATGGTTAAGCCTTTGCATGCTTGTGGGATGGGCAAGGATAGCTGTGGGATGGATAATAGCTGTGGGATGGGCAAGGATAGCTGTGGGATGGATAAACCTCAGTGCAATCATAGTGGGACTGTATGGTCCACTCTCCCAGCTGCCACATGTGTGGCCCTTTTTTATGAATAACAATTTATTCATTGATCAACACATTTCAACATAAACACAACTCTATATTAAATGCCCTGTTCATTGTAGGGCCACTCAACATACATGGCACAATTTCATCAGTGTTATGAGACAGGCTCAAGGAAGCATCCATTACGCATCTATCATCCTGCCTTGCCACTCCACTGCTCCAGCTGGGGAGTTGCACCATTGTCTCAGTAGGTTGCGCTGCTTCTTCCCTTCACGTGAAGCTCTGTTGCGGCCTTGTACATCCACAGTGTCCATCAGGTTTCATCCTTGCCTCCATTCACCAGGCTCCATGTCCCCATTGCCTGGTTCACAGTCCACAAGCCTGTTCTGCAACACTGGGTAGTGGGTGCGCATGAGATTGTGCAGAATGAGCAAGCTTCCACGATGCTCCTCACAGTCTCTGGGTCATGCTGCATGGTGGTGAGAAGTATCTGGAACCTGTTGGCCAGGATGCCAAAGGCGTTCTCCAACACCCATCTTGCCCTGGACAACCTGTATTTGAAGATCCTCTCTTCATGGGTGAAGCATCTGGAAGTGTAGGGCTTCATGAGGTAGGTTCTGAGGGAGAAGGCATCATCCCCCATGATGAAGTAGGGCATATCTTGTGTATCGTTGGGCAGGGGGTCTGGATCTGGGAAGCCCATGATGAGGTTGCGTTCCAGCCCCTCCTTGAGGTCACTGGCCTTGTATTCCTGGGCATCTGAAGCTGACCCGTTGCCTGAAGCATCAATGTTCATGAACTTATAGTCAGCATCAATGGCAAAGAGGATGATGCTGAAGAAGTCCTTGTAGTTGTGATAAGTGGACCCTGAGTTGGCTGAAGCTTTGCAGGCCACGTGCTTCCCATCTATGGCTCCAATGGTGTGGGGGAAGTTCCACCTCTGATACCACTCTTCTGCAACTTTCTTCCAGCCTTCTTCAGTGGTGAGACACTGAAGGAACTCCTCCAGATATTGTTCGATGATGGCTGCACCATTTCTCTGATCACAATGCTGATGGTGTTGTGTGGCACCCTACAGGCATACTGCATGTTTCTGTGGTCCCAGAGGCCAGGTGGCACAGAGTCAGTGCCACCTTCAGACCAGGGTCCAAGCTGGGACAGAAGTTGGTGCTCCTGGGTCAACCTGGGTCTCAGATGCTTAGTCAACCTGGGTCTCAGATGCTCCACAACTTCATCAAACATGGCTGGTGGCATCCTCATGAAGTGCTAGAATGCACGAGGGTCTTCATTCCTCAGCTCCACCATCAGCTTGTCATACAGTCCAAACTCCACTCTTCTCTGATCCATCATCGGACCCAGACAGCTCTTGGACGTCTCCTTCTTCTCCTTGCGTAGAAAAGGTGAAACAGTCTGAAGAGGTCTTGGTTCTGGTGTGGAATGATGGCGGCTACCAAAAGGAGTGTGCGATGATCCATGGTGGAGATCAATGGATGATGTTGAAGAGCAAGAGCAAGGCTGAAGAGGTCTGCACACCAGGGCTGCTGGACTGAAAATGAGATCCAGGTGGTTTCCTCCCCCTTTTTATAGGAAATATTGGTTTTCTGCTAGGTGTCCTTCTGTATCCTCTAGTCATCCTGCAGACATCCTAAATATCTGAGATACATCCCATATGCAGACGTTTTTTCCGTTTTAATGGTTTATGTCCGAGGTGCATCCGCTTTCATCCTTTCTATGTCCATGCTACTCACGCTGTTTGGATGTTCTGCGTCCGTTTCGCTTCCTCCCTCTTTCCGATTCCCGCTGGAGTGGATGCAAATTGCGCGGATGCGCAGTGGATGCCGAGCGTATACAGCGGACGTTTAACAGATGATGATGGATGCAGAACGTTTGTTCCCCGTATGTGTCGCGGATGTAGATCGTACGCAGCGGAAAGTTCATCTGCTCAAAATGTTTTGTGCAGGTCAAAACTTTTTGAGCGGATGAAATCTCAGTAGACGGATGCTGGACGGATAGAACATATCAATCACGCATGCATTGAATACAGAACAGATGCATCGCGTTAACCAATGGATGGCAAGTGTTTCTCTCCATTTTACATCCTCTTTGCATCCATTGGTGCAGTGTGACATGGGCTTTAGGACTGAGTGGCTGCCAATGTTATTTCCCCTACATAAAATAGCAATCACAGAACAAATCCCACTGCTAAATTTACCTGATGTGCTGAACATGTCAACAATTTAGGAACCTCGAAAAAGCAACACAACCAAAACCAAGACCAACTGTGTGATTTCAACTAGCCCTAATAAATGGGAAAAGCTAACTCCAGCATCAATAGCCAGAGTTGGGAGATGAATATTAATTTGTAAAGCAAAAGATAAGAATTTAGGAAAAACGCTGAGCTTAAAATATAACTAGTAGAAATATGAGCTCTTTATGCAACTTATTACAGGAAAAAGCATTTTTTGCTGATATATATATGCATATGTGCTCCTTCGGACCTGATTATGGGTCTGAGAGGTATGCCTTATTTGTGTATTTTTGGGAGGCCATATAGTTTGGGGCATCTGGAAGATTTTTCTCTTGGGATGATCGTCTGTTGGATTTCTTTGCTTATGTGGCTGGTTATAATTTTCTTCTTGGTTAATTTTTCCAGATATGTGGTTGGGTCTGTGTTTATAGGTTTGTATATGGAGTCTTGGAGTAGGTCTGTCAATTTTGTTTCGTAGTCTTTTCTATCCATTACTACTGTGGCATTTCCTTTGTCTGCTGGGAGTATGATTATGCTGTTACCATTTTTCAGGGTTTGTAACGCTTTGAATGCATTTTTGTGCAAGTTGCTTTTGGGTGGTTTGCTTGTGCATAGGATGTTTGTAACCTGGTGTCTTATTCTGTCAGCTTCATCTGTATTTAATTTGGTTAGGCTGGATTCTACTGCACATATGATGGATTCCTTGGGGATCTTTTTGGGGTGCTATGGCATAATTGAATCCTTTGGTTACGACATCTGTTTCTTTTTTGGTGAGTTCTCTGTTGGAAACGTTATATACTAATTATTTCAGGTGTTGTGAGTTGTTGGGGGGGGTGTTATCATGTTCTAATTTCATTAGTTTCTTCAAGATTTTTTCATTTTTGTTAGTGGTTTCAGTTTCAGCTCTCTAAGATGTAAGTTGTTTTATCTTATCCCAAAGCAGAGGGTGGATTTTGCTGCTCAATTCCAGGTGTAGTGCTAGCAAATCTTTGTTTAACTGATCCAATTGGAATCTCTTACTGTGGACCTCGTTCCTGAGTAGAGCCATTTCAGTTCTTTTCAGGATACATTTAGTAGCTGCTGTGCTGTGATGAAATGTTAATTTGAAGCAGGTTGGTGTTGCATTGTTGTCTCTGCAGCTGCGTAGGAATTTCAGGTCACATAATATTCCTGCTCTTTTAACTTCCAGCTTTTCATAGCTTTTGATCTGGCTATTTATTTCCTCCCCATAGAGGTCTGATATTTGTTTTCTTAAGTTTTCGTGGGTACTTACATGTGTGCTGTTCAGCTTCCTTCGGGTATTATCCCACATCATTGTAGTGCTTTTAAAGTTGTAGCAACGTTTCAGCAGAATCTCATCTGCCATCATCAGGCTTCTGTATTGAGTTTGTATGTGGGTCAGGCTATCACAGCCGTTGGTTTTAAATTTGAGGCTAGCCTATTCTTGTGGCAGGATGTTTTTTTCTACATCCTGATTGGTTGGGAGTCTTGGTCTGTGTTTTTTGGACTTGGAGTTTGTTTGATTGGTGTTTCTGGTTTCTTCTGTCTGTTTTGTGGCTTTGATTGGCTGGCAACACTGTGTTCCTGTATTGGAGGCTTTCAGTGCAGCTTGGCTTCATGTGAAAGGACGGCTATTATCTATTAGGAAGCTAGGTTTCATCTGGGTGCCTGGTTGGGGTGTGTCTGAGCTGGAGGTATCAGAGGAATCTGTTTGTGCCCAGGTGTTTGCCTGGCTTGTGGTGTGGAGATCTTTCTGTTTGAGAGTGCAGGCCAACAACACAGACCCAACCACATATCTGGAAAAATTACCAAGAAGAAAATTATAACCAGCCCCATAAACAAAGAAATCTAACAGATTATCATCCCAAGAGAAAAATCTTCCAAATGCCCCAAACTATACGGCCTCCCAAAAATACACAAAGAAGGCATACCTCTCAGACCCATAGTCAGCTCCAAAGGAGCACCACGAAAAAACCTAGCTAAACACTTAGCAAAACAACTACAGCCCCATGCTGAAACCGCAGCTTCATATGTATAAAACTCATACCACTTCTTAGAAATGATCAAAGATCTACATGTGGAACAAGAAGATCTGCTTGTAAGTTTCGATGTGGTTTCACTATTCACTCAAGTCCTGATAAAAGAAACTCTCGAAATCATCAAAAATAAATACCAACCAGCTAAACACCTCATGGAACTAACAGAACATTGCTTAACTAACACATATTTCATATACAAAGGACAAAGATACAAGTAAATTGAAGGAGCCCCTATGGGATCACCACTGTCACCCGTCATTGCAAACCTGTTCATGAAAGAATTCAAATCCAGAGCCCTGGCTAATGCCACCACAAACCCAAACTATGGCTAAGATACATCGATGACACATTTGTGATTTGGCCCCATGGAAAAGAAAACCTAAACAATTTCCTAACACACCTAAACAGCACACACCCCAAAATCAAGTTCACCGTGGAAACGGAAATAAACAAACAACTACCATTCCTAGATGTACTAATCTACAAAAGAACAGATGGCACACTAGGACACACCATATACCAGAAGAAAACACACACCAACCGGTACCTCAACGCCCAATCCCACCACCACCCAGCACAGATAAATTCCGTGGCCAAAACACTAATCACCAGAACCAAATGCCTGGCAGACAAGACACATATAAAGACTGAACTATGCACCCTTACTAAAGTACTGACAGGCAACGGCTTCCACAAAAACAAAATCACCAGCTTGATCCACAAAAACACACTAAGACAGAATAGAGACCTAGAAGATCAACAGACCTATGGAACAGCTGTCCTGCCCTACATAAGAGGTACTATAGACAAAATCAGTAAGATACTACACAGGCATCACATCAAGACTGCCTTCAAAACAGACAAAAAAATAGCAGCCATCCTTAGAAACCCCAAAGACAAAATTGACCTGGAAAACCAAGGCATATACGAAGTTCCCTGTGCATCATGCCCAGCCACATACATTGGGCAGACCAATAGAAGAATAAGTACCCGCCTGGATGAACACAAAAATGCAGTAAAAAAGCTGGAACACACCTCCTCACTAATCCAACACATGAAAACCACAGGTCACAACATCAACTTCAATGGCACCAAAACCTTAGCCTCTATAGAAAACCCCAGCCATAGAATCATCAGAGAATCCATAGAGATTGAAAAAAGACCTGAAAGCATGAATAGAAGAGATGATTCCACCAGACTGTCAATCATTTGGGAGCCTGCACTCTCAAATAGAAAGATCTCCACACCACAAGCCAGGTAAATACCTGGGCACAAACAGACTCCCTCTGATACTTCCAGCTCAAACACACCCCAACCAGCCACCCAGATGAAACCTAGCTTCCTAATAGATAATAGCCGACCTTTCACGTGAAGCCAAGCTGCACTGAAAGCCTCCAATACAGGAACACAATGTTGCCAGCCAATCAAAGCCACAAAACAGACAGAAGAAACCAGAAACACCAATCAAAGAAACTCCAAGTTCAATAAACACAGACCAAGACTCCCAACCAATCAGGATGTAGAAAAAAACATCCTGGCACAGCAGTAGGCTAGCCTCAAATTTAAAACCAACGGCTGTGATAGCCTGACCCACATATGAACTCAATACAGAAGCCTGATGATGGCAGATGAGATTCTGCTGAAACGTTGCTACAACTTTAAAAGCACAACTAACAATGATGTGGGATAATACCCGAAGGAAGCTGAACAGCATGTATATATATGTGTGTGTGTGTGTGTATGTATATGTATATGTATATATACACATACATACACATACATGCATACATACATATATATACATACACACTGCTCAAAAAAATAAAGAGAACACTTAAACAACACAATGTAACTCCAAGTCAATCACACTTCTGTGAAATCAAACTGTCCACTTAGGTAGCAACACTGATTGACAATCAATTTCACATGCTGTTGTGCAAATGGAATAGACAACAGGTGGAAAGCATAGGCTGTTATCAAGACATGCCCAATAAAGGAGTGGTTCTTCAGGTGGTGACCACAGACTACTTCTCAGTTCCTCTGCTTTCTGGCTGATGGTTTGTTCACTTTTGAATGGTGGTGGTGCTTTCACTCTAGTGGTAGCATGAGACAGAGTCTATAATCCAAACAAGTGGCTCAGGTAGTGCAGCTCATCCAGGATGGCACATCAATGTGAGCTGTGGCAAGAAGGTTTGCTGTGTCTTTCACGTAGTGTCCAGAGCATGGAGCCACTACCAGGAGACAGGCCAGCACATTAGGAGGCATGGAGGAGGCCGTAGGAGGGCAACAATCCAGCATCAGGACCGCTACCTCTGCCTTTATGCAAGGAGGGACAGGAGGAGTACTACCAGAGCCCTACAAAATGACCTCCAGCGGACCACAAATGTGCATGTGGCTGCTCAAACGGTCAGAAACAGACTCCAAGAGGGTGGTATGAGGGCCTGATATCCACAGGTGGGGGTTGTGCTTAAAGCCCAACACCATGCAGGACGTTTGGCATTTTCCAGAGAACACCAAGATTGGCAAATTCGCCACTGGCGCCCTGTACTCTTCACAGATGAAAGCAGGTTCACATTGAGCACATGTGACAGACGTGACAGGGTTTGGAGATGCTGTGGAGAACGTTCTGCTGCCTGCAACTTCCTCCAGGATGACCTGTTTGGCAGTGGGTCAGTAATGGCGTGGGGTGGCATTTCTTTAGGGAGCTGCTCAGCCCTGCATGTGCTCGCCAGAGGTAGCCTGACTGCCATTAGGTACTGAGATGACCCTTCAGACCCCTTGTGAGACCATGTGCTGGTGCGATTGGCCCTGGGTTCCTCCTTATGCATGACAATGCCAGACCTCATGTGGCTGGAGTGTGTCAGCAGTTCCTGCAAGACAAAGGCATTGATGCTATGGACTGGCCTGTTTGTTCCCCGGACCTAAATCCAATTGAGCACATTTGGGACATCATGTCTCGCACCATCCACCAATGTTACATTGCACCACAGACTGTCCAGGAATTGAGGGATGCTTTAGTCCAGGTATGGGAGGAGATCCCTCAGGAGACCATCCATTACATCATCAGGAGCATGCCCAGGTATTGTAGCCTGTAATGTTTTTTTCCACTTTAATTTTGAGTGTAACTCCAAATCCAGACCTCCATGGGTTGCTAAATTTGATTTCCATTGATAATTTTTGTGTGATTTTGTTGTCAGCACATTCAACTATGTAATGAACAAACTATTTAATATTTCATTCATTCAGATCTAGGATGTCTTATATTTGTGTTCCCTTTATTTTTTTGAGCAGTGTATGTGTATACACACACACACACACATATATATATAAGTGTGTGTGTGTGTTTGTGTGTGTGTGTGTGTATGTATGTGTGGGTATCATTGCAAGTCAGCTAGGTGTCAAAAGAACCTTAATGCCATGCAACAGGACGAAGAGAGGAAGAAATTGTCTAAAATGTCTTCAACAAGACATTTGTGTGTTTTGCGTATGTGTATCTGGAATCAAATATGGGAGATTAATGCAATCCAACAAATTACAATTGTGGGTGGCTGTTTTGCCTAATGGGACTGGACTAAGAGAAGTTCTAATAAAAATGTGACTAGTAGTGAAGTGTGTTATCGTAAGAATCATGAAGCAAATAATAACAACTGGACTGCCCCAGAAGGTACCGTGTTTCTCAGAAAATAAGACTCCTGTGTGCAGAACCGAAGTCATGTTGGATGGCCCATTGAATTAAATAAGGAAGTGTGTCTCAAACTCAGTAGCTCTGCTAAATAAGAAAGTGTTCCAGTTTGTGCACAAGGGAAAAAAAAACAAGATGAGGCTAGAACAATGAAGAATTGTAATAAAGTGCTGAGGTGTCAGAAACCATGTAACTACTTTTGCTAGATAGGGAGCCAGCATAAACCTTCAAAATATATGTGTCAATTTGAAAACAGAAAGAATGTGAGCCAAACCCTCGTACAAGGGGGTGGACAGTTAGGGTATAAAAATGCTGCCTGAATTTTACTCTGGGATCCTTTAATGCCTGAGGGAACCTGTTTCTACAGACACGTGAATAAAACCTTGTTTTTCTTGGATCAACGAATCTTTTGGTGTTTTTTTATCTGCTTCCACCTCACAATTTGGCGCCCAATGTGTGGCCTGATGGAATTTCGACTGGAGAAAAGGGACTGGATAAGTGTGGCACCACTGCCTCCCATTGGAGAGGGACCCCTCCCTTGTCTCAGTTGGATCCCGGGGTAACTGCACTCAGCAGAAGATCCTTGGAAACAAGAGAGAGAGAAGCCGGCCTGATGCTCTGGGAGTATCGTTGATCACCTGAAGTGGGGACGCCCACACTCCTTTCGTCTCCAGGAGACCAGGGGTGTATCAGGTGAGTTTGTTGCCTTTTGGGATAGAAGAAGGGATATACTGTCCTTAAACTCTGGGAATCCAGCGACTGCTGGAGGACAGTGTAAATCCCTGAGTTGGGAATCTCTGGGAGATTGTTGGCGGGTAGCGTGGAGAATGGGAAAGGGACAAAGCAAGTGTGAGACGTACCAAGAGGGAACGGGTATTGAGATAGAAAAGACCCCAAGAAGGCTGATTCCAACTGACTCCCCATTGGATCAACTACTATAACAATGGTTGTTGCCCCATCTGCGGACTTACACTCGGAGTCTAGAGAAAAAGAAAATGATCTATCTATGCCAATATAGGTGCCGAAGTATCCCCTAGTAGACCCTGAGTTTCCTTACCACTGGGATCCCGAAGGGAATACCAGCACGTACTGGTTAACTCAGTTGAAAGAGTATATTGTGAAACACCAGATGAAGGAGCAAATATCCTATGTGGAGGTATGGTATCATGTTCACTTTGAAGGTCCAGTTCCACCAGAAACAGAAGTAGGACAGTTTGTCAGCAAGGTGGAGGAAAGCGAAACTGAGGACTGGATGGGGAGTCCACCGGCATCGGCTCCAGCAGTCCTGGCACCACCACCCCTCCCAGCTCCAGTTGCCCAGGCTCCACCTCCATCTGCATATCCAGGACTCAGAAGGGAACTGGCTCAATTAAACAAGGACCTAGAGAATTTGCCTCTAGGAGGAAGGTCAGCCAATGCCGTGTCGGCCTTCCCAGTCAGAGAAGTCCCAAATGGCATGAATGCACAGAGGAATCCAGTCACCGTTTTCATGGCTGTCCATGATAAAATCTGCCGAGTTACGGGATCTGAAAAAGACTCTTCCAAAACTCCATGAGAATGCTCATGAAGTGGCGGAACAGTTGGAAATGTTTCTGGGGCCCAATGAATACACATACCAAGAACTGATGTATATTCTTGGACACCTTTTCACCCCCGAAGAGAGGAACCTCATTAGGAGGGCAGCAATGGCTGCCTGGGATAGGAGACATGCAGGGCAACAGGGAACAGTGGCTGGAGACACATAGTTCCCCACAGCCGATCCAAATTGGAACATCAATAATAATGCTCATAGGGAGCACATGAGAGATATGAAACACATGCTCATTGAAGGAATTAAATAGGCCATCCCTCAAGGGAAAAACTTGACCAAAGCATTTGAAATAACACAAGAAAAGGATGAGTCCCCAGGGGATTTCTGTGCTCAGCTCCATGAAGGGTTAACCAAGTACTCCGGAGTGGAGCCAGAAATCCCAGCCTTCGAGACTCTCCTGAAGATGCAATTCATCACCAAAGCATGGCCAGATATCCAGAAAAAGATCCAGAAGACAGAGGGATGGACTGATTTGGGCATGACAGATTTGATGAGAGCAGCCCAACAACTTTTTGTGAACCGAGACTCAGTTAAAACCAAACAGAAATCTCAGATGATGGTAGCTGCTGTGCAAATGGCAGCTAAGAATGAAGTTAGGAAAAACAGGGAGATCCAGATGTCAGATCCGAGGCCAAGGTGGAGAGATGAAAGATCTCCCAGCAGGGAGTGGAGACCCCCGGTTAGGCGAGGAGGTCCAGGGGGCAATCGAGGCGGACGATTCCAATGGCCGTCCTAGAGTAGAACTTGCTTCAGATGCGGGAAAGAGGGACATTTTGCGTGCGAATGTCCCCAAACCCTGGAGGAACGAAGCTATGCCCTATACGATTAGGGAGGTTCCGGCTCCCCAAGAGGGACCCACGGGGAGCCATTGGTAAATGTGTTAGTGGGTCCTGACCATCAGGAACGGCTGTTTTTGATCGACACCGGCGCAAGCCAGACATCTGTATGCGATCCGGTAGAGGGAGCATGCAGGTCAAAGCAGACTTTAAAGGTGGTTGGGGTGAGTGGGAAATCCCAAGAGGTCAAGATTTTGGAAGAGGTGAGATTGGAATTGAATGATGTGGTTACTGAAACTGAAATATTGTATATTCTGGATTCAGGGGTGAACTTGCTAGGAAGAGACTTGTTGGATGTTTTTGGAATAGAATTGTGGGATAGAAAGAAATAAGTTTGCATGTGTATGTTAACAACGGAAGATGAGGAGAAGATATCAGATGTGTGGGCAGGATGTGAAGGGGTTAGTAGGATGGCAATACAGCCCATTCAGATCAAGATACAACCAGGGATAACTAAACTGTGGACTCCACAATATTCTCTGAGTAAGAGAGGTAGGGAAAGGTTGAAACCAGTGATTGACAGATTATTGAAACAGGGACTGTTGGAACCTACTGTGTCACCGTTCAATTCACCGGTTTTAGCAGTACTAAAAAAGGATGGGAAGTATAGATTGGTTAATGATTTGAGGAGGATCAATGAGATAGTGGTTCCTAGATTCCCAGTGGTTCCTAACCCCTATACCATCTTGGGGCGGATCCCTCCCAAAGACAAATGGTTTATTGTGATAGATCTGAAGGATGCCTTTTGGGCGTGCCCCTTGGAGGAGGGGAGTAGAGACTTGTTTGCCTTTGAATGGAATGATCCTGAGAATGGAAGAAAACAGCAGTTGAGTTGGAGAGTACTTCCTCAGGGATATACTGAGAGCCCTTTGTTGTTTGGACAGGCGTTGGAAGAAAAGTTGGTGTCGTTTGAGAGAAAGAAAGGAATCACCCTAATTCAGTACGTGAATTGTTATTAACTGGGGAGAAAGAGAAGGAAGTGAGAGCGGCTTCTGTGAGTCTATTGAATTGGCTGAAGGAGCAGGGGCTGAAAGTCTCAAAAGAGAGGCTTCAGTTTGTTGAAAAAAAGGTGAAATATTTGGGACATTACATTCAGCAGGGGGTTAGGTCCTTGGACCCTGAAAGGGTGAAGGGGATCATGAGCTTGGCTCCTCCCAGGAACAAGACAGAGGTGTGGAAAGCATTGAGATTATTGGGGTATTGTAGAATCTGGGTAGACCAATTCACGGTATTGGAACAGTTGTTGCATAGAAAGTTGCCTGGAAAGGGAGAGCACATAGAATGGGAAGAGGGAGATAGTGAAAGGTGGGAAGAGCTGAAGAAGGCTTTGTCAACCGCTCCAGTTTTAGCCTTGCCAAACCTGAAATTACCATTTCATTTGAATGTGGCGGTGGCTCAGGGAACAGCAGTTGGAGTCCTTGCCCAAAAGAGGGGGGGGGCAGTACCAGCCAGTAGCCATCCTAAGCAAGGGTTTGGAGCCGGATGTGAAAGGATGGCCAGGTTGTGTTCAGGCTGTGGAACCAACAGCGATGTTAGTGGTGGAGAGCAAAAAGTTAACCTTTGGGGGAGCTTTCGTGGTGCATTCACCTCATCAGGTCAACTAAGTGTTGAGCCAGCTGGCTACCACTTGGATGACCAAAGGGAGGATATTGAAGTATGAAACCATTTTGAGAACCAGTCCTGATGTGGTAATAGGAACAGACAAGAATCTAAATCCAGCAGAATTCTTGGAGGGGAGAAGGCAGGCATGGGAACCGGAAGACCATGATTGTCTATTGCAAGTGGATCTCATGACGAAGGTTAGAGAGGACTTGGAAGAGACACCATTGGAGAAGGGAGAGAGGTGGTTTATAGATGGATCTAGCAGGATGGAAAATGGAAAGCGAAAATCTGGGTTTGCAATAGTAACCGGGGAAGGTGAAGTAATAGAGAAAGGGTCACTCCCAGCTGCTTGATCAGCTCAGAAATGTGAATTGCTTGCCCTGACCAGAGCCTTGGAATTGGCTGAGGGGATGGAAGTAACGATTTGGACTGATTCCAAGTATGCATGGGGGTGGTGCACACGTTTGGGAAAATCTGGAAAGAAAGAGGGTATATCAAGGTGGATGGGAAGCAAATAGAGCAAGTGCAGTTAGTAGAACAAGCCTTAGAGGCATTGCAACTCCCCAGCCGAGCATCAATTGTCCATGTGAACGCACATCAGAAGGGGAACACACCGGAGGTTGTGGGAAACCGATGGGCGGACAAATGGGTGAAGGAAGTTGCAGGGGAGATAGAGTTGGTAATGGTATCTATACCAATACTGGAAAAGGAGGACGAGAAGGAGGAATGGGAGCCAGAGGAAAAGGAAAAGTTGGAGTTGGAGAAAGAGGGATGTGTCAAAATCCCAGAGGGATGGAAGATGTCGGAGGGAGTCAAGGTGGTATCACCCATTGTCATGAGGGGAATATTGGAGAAAGTTCATGAAGGAGGACATTGGGGGATGGAGGCCTTGGTCATGTCCGTTAAACCTCACTATTGGAGTCTGAGGATGTGGACGGTAACTCAGAGCATCTGCTGGAAATGTTTGATTTGTTTGAAAGTAAATAAGAAAATGGCATGCAAGAAAGAGATGGGAGGGTGACCCCTAGTGGGTTGGCCTTTTCAGAGAGCACAAATTGATTTCACTGAGTTGCCAGAAAAGGGGGGTGGGAAATACCTGCTTGTGTTCAAAGATCAACTAACGGGGTGGGTAGAGGCTTATCCCACTAGAAGAGCCACAGCTCCCACAGTAACCAAGATCTTACTAGAACAAATTATCCCACGATATGGAATGATGGAAGCAATAGATTCAGACAGAGGAACTCATTTCACCCAAAAGGTTCTGCAAAGAGTAATGGAGGTGGTGAGGGTGAAATGGGATTTACACACGCCATGGCTTCCTGAATCCAGTGGAAAAATTGAAAAAGTGAACGGGGAATTGAAGAAACACTTGACCAAACTATAACTTGAAAATGGCTTGCCATGGACAAAGAATCTTCCCTTAGCTCTGCTCAGGATCAGAACTTGTCCAAGGAAAGACACAGGGGTTTCTCCCTTTGAAATGCTGATGGGGAGACCCTATTTGGCCAAACTAGGCAATCCCATACCAGAGTTCAGGGACTTGTTCCTTCGGAAATATTTGCTGGCACTATCTCGGTCTTTGCGTTCTCTTCACAAACAGGGACTGTTGGTTCAATGACCACCTTTAGCTGGTAGCCAGCACCCACACGAGGCTGGAGACTGGGTCCTGATAAAGACTTGGAGAAGTGAAAAACTGCAACCTAGCTGGGAAGTACCAGGTGCTACTGATGACTGAATCTGCAGTCCGTACTCGGGAAGGAGGCTGGACGCATTACAGCAGAGTCAAGAAAGCACCGGAACCTGAGAAATCTTGGAAGGCAATCCCAGTGGACGGTCAGCTGCTAAAGGTAACCTTGAAGAAATAGCCAGCAGAAACCACCATGGAGATGTCGGCTGAACTCTGGAGAGGACTATTTGTTGCAACTATATTTACATTAATACATCAAAGAAGTTCACAATATGTTGGACCTGCGGGTGACTTGGGAACAGACTTGTGGGATGACAATGTGTGCATAAAGGATCTCAAGAAGGTCTCACATTCCTTGAACATCACCAATTGCTGGTTATGCATGCACATGCCAGGAAGAACAGGTGAAGGATTAATCCTACAAGTAATTCCACTTGATCAGAACAGACTAAGACCACAGGGGCACGGGACAGAAAAATATGATGTGGAACGAAATATAACAGGAAGGATTTTTGTTCATTTAAGGGAAATGGTGTATGTGTGTTTTAGGAGAAATGAAACTAGAGGGCTCCATTTAGGAGATTGGGAAAAATGTAATAAGACTTTTGATATGCCATCATCCTGTCGTAACTATAGCTATAGCAAGAGTTATCATAAATTAGATTATTTTAATCAAGATCAGTATCAAATGTGTATGCATTTTGAGGAAATGATCAATTGGACCCGAACATCACAACAGACCTATGCTATGGAAAACTTTAGGTGGGTATTGTGTGGGAAATATGCATACAGGGAGATGCCACCTCACTGGAGTAGCACATGTACACTCGGGTATGTGATACCAGTGATATATAAACTTGATGGCCTTCCCCAAGGCCAGATACGTAATAAAAGAGATTCAGAATCTGGCCTTACTCAGAGACTCTGGACCCAAATCTCCCGTGGTATAATAACACCATTGGGAGTAGCCATGAACTACCGAGATATACATACTCTAAATAACTTCACGGTAACAATGTTCAATGATACAATAAAGAGTATTAAAATGATCAACACCGAGGTTTCTGAAGTAAGACAGGTTGCTCTACAAAATAGGTATGCTTCAGACATTGTATTAGCTACAAAAGGGTGTGTGTGTGCTCTGATTCATTCACATTGCTGTGTATACATCCATGATTTCCAACCCAATATTACAAAGACAGTAAAAGTATTCGCTCTAATCCATTATCACAAAGAGGTGACTCCTCATTGCCAGACCTGTGGGGAGCACTATGGTCTTGGCTTCCCAGTTCCACTTGGTTTAGATCTACCATAATGGGAATTATTATATGCTGTGTATTGTTGTGTTGTTGTGTTCAGTGTCTCCCTGGTGCAATAACAACCTGTGGAAAGATAGGGAAATTCTTGGGTTTAAGATTTGAGAAGAAGCAGGAAGCAGAACCTCTAATGATGTATCAGAGAGAAATCACTCTGAAAGAAGCAGAGGATCTGCTACTTGAGTTTGAGACAAGAGTGGAAAAATAAAAAGGGGGGATTGTGAGCAGAACCGAAGTCATGTTGGATGGCCCATTGAATTCAATAAGGAAGTGTGTCTCAAACTCAGTAGCTCTGCTAAATAAGAAAGTGTTCAGTTTGTGCACAAGAGAAAAAAAAACAAGATGAGGCTAATAAAGTGCTGAGGTGTCAGAAACCGTGTAACTGCTTTTGCTAGATAGGAAGCCAGCATAAACCTTCAAAATATATGTGTCAATTTGAAAACAGAAAGAATGTGAGCCAAGCCCTTGTACGAGGGGGAGGACAGTTAGGGTATAAAAATGCTGCCTGAATTCTGCTCTGGGTTCCTTCAATGCCTGGGGGAACCCGTCTCTGCAGACACATGAATAAAACCTTGTTTTCCTTGGATCAACGAATCTTTTGGTGGTTTTTTATCTGCTTCCACCTCACAGTAGGTTGGTAGGTAGGTAGGAAGACAGAAAAACAGGCTGGCAGGCAGGTAAGTAGGTAGGCAGGAAGGAAGGCAGACAGACAGACCTTTTGGATGGATAGATTGAAAGACAAAGAATGAAAGAAAGAAAGAGAAAGAAAGAAAGAAAGAAAGAAAGAAAGAAAGAAAGAAAGAAAGAAAGAAAGAAAGAAA
>BLBF01000266.1:1480730-1527219 GCA_015471245.1 Laticauda colubrina
AAAGAAAGCGACAGCAGTGACATTTTGGGAAAGTAGACAGGAAAGTCAGAGTGGGAATTGAAGTCTACAAAAGTTGCCAAGGTTGAGAAAGACGGGCTGAATAAATCAATATCAATATGTGTATATTCTGTTTCGAGTTTAGCATGCTGTTTGATTCTGGCTTGGTCAATAAACCATGGCGAAGAACTTCCTGCTCCTTGATGCAGCTGCCCCTCTGCCCCTTCTCCAGCCCCCTGCCCCAGTTCTTTCTTTGGCATCTAATTTTGCAATACTCCGCCCGGAGGAGGAAGGCGTATGGAAACAGCCCAGACCGGCAGAGGGAATGGTCACTTGGAAAGTAAGTAAGCAAGTGCAGGGCTCGGTCAGAATAACTGGGCTGCAGAGGGAGGCTAGGTTCTAGGTCCTGGCTGGCCACATAGAGCCAAACCAAACCGAGCCACACACCTTGGAGAGCTGCAGGTGCACCCGCCTGCAAACCGGGCTGGGTGGAGAGGTGAAGGCCAGGCTGCATGCTCCCTTGTTCTCCAGGGAAGGGGGCCCTAATGGCAGACCACCCACCCCTTCCACTGTATGCCTTGGGAGGGTCTTGCTTTTGGGCCGCCTAGCGTGCCTCCGCCACTTCCACCAGAGAGGGCAGCCTGCAAGCTAAGGCACCCCCTTTCTGCCACTTCCCACCTCTCCCCCTCCAAGCTTGGCAAGGCTCGCCGCACGCAGGTTTCACATTCCAGGTACCGGCTACAAAGCAATGAAACAGTCAATGGGCTACGTGTCTGGTAGTCAATGAGCCTGCAGGGCTGGCACCTCGAACGCCCCCCTGCCAGCCCTCTTGCCTCTTATCATCCCCCTAAGTCATCCCCCCCCAGGGGGCAGTACTGCCCACTTTGGGAACCACTGTGAATGTACAATATCCTCCTTTTTGCCAAAATATACGGGTGGAGCACACGTTATTGGCAAAAAATTGATCAGATAAGGGAGAGTTATGGATGTATTTAACTTTTCTGATGCAAAGGGGAAGGCATTGATAGAGAAAAGAATTCCTTTGGTGGCTCTCGAAAGCTTTCAAACATAAAACATGTCTAACAGCCAGGGGAAAAGTTCTGGAAAGAAATTTACAATATCCAATTTTCCATGCCAATTATATTCAGATGTTTGATGCACTTTGTGAGCGTCCAGTCAGGTTTCAAGCAAGCACAAGTCCCAAAGTTCTTCACAGCCATGGTTTTCCTTTCAATTACAGGCTGCCCATTTCCAAGGGATGACTATTAAACCTGCCCTAGCTCTTAGTTTCCAGGGTTTGTGAGGCCAAATTGAGGTTAGCAATCCAGGCTATTTAGTATTTTTTAAATTACCAAATGAGGCCCGGGCCACCTATCATGAGACCACTAGTGCAACATTTCCTGCTTTACTGGGCAGCATCATTTGTGAGTTAGAATTAGGGCTTGAATTTTGGAGATCTCTTTTCTACTCTCTTCAAGTGAGGGGATTGCCTGAGGGGAATGTCCCTCCCCCATGGAATTAGCAGGGAGATATGACAGCTTGGGCCTTAATGGCACAGAGCAAAAATCAACCTAGGAGGGGCTTTGTGTGGAGGTAGGTGAAAGGGGATAATTTCTATCTAATTCTGAATGGTGTGTTTCTGTGTCTATGCAGCTACTTTTACAATACAGAAAAACATGCTGGACAAATTTCACTCCCACCAGACAGAAGTCCAAGGGGTTCAGAACTTGCTGTGGCAGCTACTCCCAAATATAATCCTCTAGAATCTATTTAATTGAATACAAGTAAATGAGACATAGAAGAAAATTTTATAATGAATTTCCACCCTTCCCCATTCTAGTTGTCTTCTGGGGATTGAAAAGATTCTTTCAGTCTTTTACTTTTCCATCTCAGGGTCCTTTCTTTCATGTCTGCTGGGTGGCATTAGGCTTGGTTTTGTAGTAACAATGGTCAGTCAGGCTTGGAAAGTTCTGCTCCACTTTGATTGCTGTGATGACTTTCCAGTGGAGGACTGGATCAATGAATGGAAGGTCTCCTCTGGAGGCAGCATCTGGGTCAGCATGTTATCTGTTTCCACAGGTTGCACAGTCATCTGTGCAGGGCTGAAAGACATGAGAAAAAGGCCCTTTCCAGCCTTTGTGGGTGGCATTGTTTGAGAATAAGAGATGGGGAGGTAGAGTGGGGATGAGTAGATAGCTTGCCGGCAGGATTTGAGAAAGGAAAAAAAAATCAATACTGCAGTTTTTAAAGAGATCAATTTTAACAAAATGGGGATATTACAGATGAGAGGAAAAACCTGGATTCACATGCTTCAGAAAAAGGATGGACAGATGAAACCATTTAAACACACAGTAAATTAACTTCAAACATTCGCTCATAACCTTGGGCTTTTCTTGAAAGCATAGAGAGGAGAACAAAATGAACTCAGTTTTTCTTCATTCTGTTCTGTGGGCCAGACAAAACAAAAGGAAGGCTTTTTCCTTCCTTTCAGTGTTTTAAAGTTTTTGTAGGAATTTAAATTTTTTGTCTTTTGGGTTGAAGACATTTTACAGTTACAATTACCTTGAGAGCACACAAAGACTTTCACACACACACACAAACAAACAAGAAGAAAAAAAAGAGAAGAAAACAGAATTCTCACACACTGGTCATTCCCATCATAACTCTCAGTTAAATTAGGGAAGGCACAAATCTTAATAAACTTATCACATAGCTGAATAGAGAGGAAGAGAGAAACAAACAGACAAACAAAAACCCCAACATTCCTATTTATATATTTCTTTTATATATATATTTATTTAGCCAAATTGGTTTTACAGCTTCATCCCATCCCTGAGTAAAGCCCACTCTTTACACAATTTGCTCAAATCTTTTTCCTAAATCTCCTAGGATTTAGTCACTACCCTCAAGCTACAGCTTCCCATGTTCCCCTTCCAATGGGGGTCTGGGAGAACCTGCTGGTTTTCCTAAGCATTCGAGTATGGGCACCTAACACAAGGCTTTGTTCAGTGACGTCTCAGCTGGCTGCCCAAAGTTCAACTCTCTCATTCACTTTTCCATTCCATTTTCACACACATCCCTTTTACTAACAGAAGGTCCTGTGCTCTGACCTGACCTCCTATACTTTCCAGGCCCTGTTGATAGACCAGGGCTTTTCTGTGGCTAGGAAGGCCCCAGAAAAAGCAACACCTAGCTGTGATTGGGAGAAGGGCCCTCTCACTCATACAGGCATACACACATTTCCCATATTTTTCTGGGCTTTAAAAGTTAAAGTTTAGAGGTAATAATCTTTCCAAACAGCCTTTGAGCTCAACACTCAAAACCCCTTTAAAACTTTTGTTCCAAATGGCCGAGGTCCAGGAAAACTCACTCACAGATGTAATGGGTCTGCTGCCAGCAAGGGAGGCTTACCTGGGCCAAGTCCATTGGTCAGGTTAGCTTGGAGTCCCATCTTTGGGCATCAAATTGTTGGAAGAAATGCCCATCTGGGTTCAGTTCCAAGTGGAAAAAAAGACATTGGAAACATGGAGATTGCTTGGAAAGATGGTTTAATGGTGGACAGGACCACATTGAGGTCCTGGGCAAAAAAGAGCACATGGGTGAGAGAGGGAAAGATTTATACCATCTGTTGAGCTTTGAACTTGCTTCCTGTCCCTGTGGCAAGAAATGTACCCTGATTGGTTATCAGACTCCCATGGGACCATGCAGGGTAACTTTGAAGGTTGTCTTGAGTCCCAAGCTTGGTTGAATCTTGCTGTGTGATGTAATCTTCCCAGGTACCATATGGTGAGCAGGGTAGAGCAGGGGTCATCAACCTTTTGGATCTCAGGAACCACCAAACTCATAATTTTAAATTCCGTGGACCAGAGACCCTGGGAAAATCCCCCAAAAAGTCTGCAGGAAAATTCCCCACCTTCCTACTGATCAATCATTCTTTATTTGGGATTGCAGGATACTATCTCCAGCTCTATTCTTGAGGGAGGGAGGGAGAGAGAGACAGACAGAGAAAGAGAGAGAGAGAAACTTTTTGCTTCAAGAAATGAAAGCAGCAGAAGTCTTTCTTTCTCTTCCCCAAACTCCACCAGAATGGTGCAGCCTCTTAGAGCAGGATGCCTTGCAGAATCCCAAAGACTCATTTCTGGTGGAGTTTGGGGGAGAGAAAGAAAGACTTTTGCTGCTTTCCTTGCATGCAGCCAAAAGCAGAAGAAAAGCAAAAAGAAGCAGCCTAGTGGCCAGGTGAGGCACATGGGGTGAGTGGGGCAAATTCCCCCCTCCGTCCTTTCCCCCCTTCCCTCACTACCTCGTGTTGTTTGCAATGTGACGCAAGCCTTGTGTTCCCATGGGCTATGTGGGCGGTGCAGCCTTGTGTTCCTGTCAGCCTGGATTAATTGCTTTGGGGGGTGCTTTGGGGGTTTCTCTGCGGAACACCAAAATTTTCTCGCGGGCTATCAGTGGTCCCCAGCCCACTGGTTGGAGACCACTGGGGTAGAGGGCTAATACTATCATGTCTTGAGAGCCATGTCTTAATCCCATCACCTTGGAGCTGATGGGGGAAAGGGAACTGCAGGAAGCTGCTTTGTCTTTAAAAACATGTTTCTCCTTTTCTCATCCAGGGAACATATAATATTCTGCCTTTTTAATATTTCCTAGATTATTTCATTCTTCTTGGAGAGAGGTAGACAAGCTAAAGGAATACATTAAGGAGGAAATCAAACACATTTTTAAAAAAAATCACAACCCCCCCAGAATAATTACAAACTACTTCCAGCAAAATGAAACTAAGACTGAGACACTGGCATCATTGAATGAATCCATTTGTGCCAGAGAACCAGCAATATAAATCTTTTAGCGGGCAATAGATCTGCCACAGAACTCCATTAGAGAAGGAATTTCATAGAAAATGTGCAGTGGCTATGCTATTTAAAAAGTGCCATTTCCTTAAGACTCCAATAAATCATTCTTTCTATTCCCAAACTGATATTTTTACTGACTATCTTCACAAATTGGCCAAGTTTGTAGTAGGGAAGGAGATGCTTCCTACAACTTTTTCAATTTTGGCAGCAATAAAAAAAGCGAGAGATTGTAACAGATGGAATATATAATATCCCTTCCTATGTATTCTGTTAGAGTGGCATCAGTCTTTACCTACCCAACCTGATCCTTCAAGTTACATTAAATTGCATCTATTAAAAGGTGCTGCCAACAGCCTTCTGGCTCTGGTAAAGGTGTCCTTCCTTCAAGTCAAACTATCACATATAAACTTTTATTGGCAATAATATGAAACTGATTTGCCATCCTCCTTTTTTCCAGGATGATTTTGTGTGTGTGCATCTTTATGGCCTTTATATTTCACAGTTGTTTTCCATCCAGGCACAAACCTACTTTTCTAGGTCAGCTGTAACCAGTTAAATGATGTCACCTGAGATCTACAGACCAGCTTAGGGAAGACCTGAAGAGTTATTTAGAGTTTATTGAGGACATCCAGAGACTGAAACTTTCTTTATGTCAGGGTCAGGTGACATTCAGAGCAGGAGCTGGCATCATCTATTAACAATGATGAGGTACTGCTTTTTAATAGAACTACAGGAAGATCCGGCACGTGGATTAAATTACCCCCCCCCCCAAGGGGTTTTCCAATCCTTTCTAACTCGCCCCCAGCCTTTTATGGTCCTTCTAACCTAAAAGCCACGGCATCCCTTGGTGGTCTCCCATTTTCTTTTCGACCCACCTCCCCGGTTCGCGTAGCTCCGCCATGCTAAAAGAACCTGTAAAGATAAACATGGATTGCGGAGAGGAACTGAATCCAGGAAACAGGAGCAAACTGGGAGAGGAAGGATCCAGTTCATGAAAGAAAATGCCCCTTTAGAAGCGGGAGCATCTTTTCTTTCCAATGAGTTTCTCCAGTCAGCTGCAAAAAGACTTCGGCGCAAATCAAATAAAGCCAAAAAAGAGGGGGGAAACCCACCACCATCAAAATACCGAGGTACAACAGATAGGAAAATGCCCCTAGAGGGAGAAAAGGCGATATTCACGAAGATTCAAAGAACATAACCAAGGACGTACAACACGCGCTTACTTTATAATTACAGATCTGTTCGCGCCCTGATCCTATCATCCCACCCACTTTCGACTGCAATCGCGCCTCTGGGGCTACTCTTCCAAGGTTCTCGGGTAGAGCGATCGGAGACTGCGCTTACTTGAATCCTGGGGTCCACTTCTTCTTCCTGGGGCTGCAACGGACTCCCTTCCTCTGCCGCGGACCTCTTGGAGCCATGATCCATATTGACCGAGCGCGACTTGCCAATTCAGAGGAGGAATCTGATCCTGCTTTGGGGAGCCGAGGGGCCGCCGCCAAGCTGGTCCAGTAGCCTAGATTCCACTCGCAGAGGACTGCGCCGCCCCTGCGATGGTCTCACCCTTTAGCTCCTCACCGCGAGGCTGCGCCAGAAAGAAGGAACCGCTTCTCCGTTAGCGAAAGAAGGAAGGAAATTTGCCTCGCCCCCTTACTGCCGCCGCAACTGCTGTTATTAAAGCGGCGGCGGTGGTGCTGTCACAGAGTGGCTGTGTCTCCTTGACAGCTGTGCAAGTCCAACTGTATCAGGGGCCTCCTTCCATGAAGCTATTAAAGGCCTCCGAAGAATAATAAAGTAGCCGAAACAAAGCGGTTAAATGTGGTTAAGTAAAAGAAGTCCCGCCTCCCCCATTCGATTCTTTTAGTGCTTGAAGAATTTCTCCCCTCTGCCTGGGAGCTTTGGCAATCCTCACATATCACCAAGCCTACTCCAGTCACGCCCTCAAGTGTCCTGGAAAGCCAGCCCCGCTGTCCTGGAAAGCCAGCCCCGCTGTTTTCTGGTGTATCCGCAAGCAGGCCTGACGAGATGGGGTGCAGTCGGTACATTGTTGCAGGTCCATGTAGCTCAAAGGGGACCCATGAAGGGGAATTTAAAAAAAATAGTTAATAACTATTTTGTAGTTATTTTGTAGTTATTAACCATAAATAGTTACGGCTGTTCCTAACCTATCATGCAATTGCATTGTTTTATAGACAGAAAGAGAGGTGACAATAGAAATGCCAAAATGTTTTAAGACAAAGATCTGGCAATATTATTTCAAGAGAATACATAATTGAGCAATTATCTCAAAATTAAACAGCTTTAGATAAGTGCTCTCTCTCTCTCTGTGAGTGAGTGAGTAAGTGAGTGAGTGACAGAGACATGCAGAAAGAGACAAAGAGAAATTTCTGTTAGCTCTTAATGGGCTTTTGCTGATTAGGATTGAATAATGATCTCTTACTATTTAGATAAATAATATTAGATATTCATATTTATCTAAGTAAATAGATAAAACATGAGATATAGAATTTTTCTCTTTTTTTGCCATGGTCATTAAGTGAATCACACAGTCATTAAACAGATCCATTAACTTTGCTTATTGGAAACCCTCTGGGAAGATCACAAAAAGTGATCACACGATCTGGGAGCAGACACTGAAACTATTATATATACATGCCAATTACAAAGCAAATTTTGATCATTGATCATTTTTACTGATAGTAAACTGAAATCTGCCTTCCTGAAATTTTCATCTAGTATTTTATAACCTATGATAGACAAAAGAATTTGATCCTCCTGTGTTAACTTTTCAGATTTTTGAAAAACACTCCCATATCCCATTAGTATTCCCCTTGGCTAAATGTTCTGTTTGTGGAGTGTCTTTAGGGGAGGGATCAAAAAAGTCAACATTACTGAGACTGTGATCAAAGCCCTACCCTTTTCTACATGTGTGTACATATGATAAGCATATTAAAAAGGAAAAAGGCTTCAGTTGTGCCCACTATAATTTTATTCAGCCAGTGGTGAATGATCCTGTCCAGTTCCTTCCATCTATTCATAAGATTTATTTTCTTATGCTATAATCTTTCTCTGTATCTTTTCTAAAGTTGTTCCAGGTTTTCTGACTTCCTCCTAAAATATAGTACCTATAACTAGATACAACATTTGAGCTAGCATCTGATCAGTGCAGAATAAAGTAGAAAATCCTACTAAAAACCCTGTAATACTATGCCATGTTAATATTTGGGAATCTTAATAGGATTCCCAAATATAATTTATAAAAACAATTTTATAAAAGTAACAACTGTCCATGAATTTTCATTTATAGGTTATTAAGAATGCAGGACTGCTTGATACAACAAATTATATGTAAAATTGTTTTACATATAAAAGTTCATAAAAATTCCCATAAGCAATCACATATAGCAGTTCTCTTAAGCCCATGTCACACTGCAACTCCGTTTTTCGTCCTCTCTATCCGTCCAGCATCCGTCGACTGACATTTCATCCGCTCAAAAAGTTTTGAGCTGCACAAAACTTTTTGAGCGGATAAAGTATCCAACGTGTCCATTCTGCATCCGCAACGCATACGGGGAACATCCGTTCTACATCCGTCGTCATCCATTACGCGTCTGCTATATCCGCTAAGCATCTGCTGCGCATCCACGCAACTCACATCTGCTCCAGCGGAAAACAGCCACAGGGAGGAAGCGAAACGGACACGGAACGGATGTGCAGCGTTGGAAACGAAGACTCTCGTGCATTCCAGAACTTCATGAGGATGCCGCCAGCCATGTTTGACAAAGTTGTGGAGCGGCTGAGACCCAGGTTGACCAAGCAGAGTACCAACTTCCGGCCCAGCCTGGACCCTGGGCTCAAGGTAGCACTGACTCTGCGCCACCTGGCCTCAGGGACCATGTACAGGAGCATGCAGTACGGCTGGAGGGTGCCACACAACACCATCAGCATTGTGGTCAGAGAAGTGGTGCAGACCATCATCGAAGAATACCTGGAGGAGCTCCTCCAGTGCCCCTCCACTGAAGAAGGCTGGAAGAAAGTTGCAGAGCAGTGGTATCAGAGGTGGAACCTCCCACACACCGTTGGAGCCATAGATGGGAAGCACGTGGCCTGCAAAGCTCCAGCCAAGTCAGGGTCCACTTATTCCAACTACAAGGGCTTCTTCAGCATCATCTTCTTAGCCATGGTCGATGCTGACTACAAGTTCATGTATATCGATGCTTCAGGCAATGGGTCATCTTCAGATGCCCAGGTATACAGTGCCAGTCACCTCAAGGAGGGGCTGGAAGGCAACCTCATCATGGGCTTCCCAGATCCAGACCCCCTGCCCAATGACACACAAAATGTGCCCTACTTCATCGTGGGGGATGACGCCTTCTCCCTCAGAACCTACCTCATGAAGCCCTACGCCTCCAGATGCCTCACCCGTGAAGAGAGGATCTTCAACTACAGGCTGTCCAGGGCAAGGCGGGTGGTGGAGAACGTCTTTGGCATCCTGGCCAACAGGTTCCAGGTACTTCTCACCACCAGGCAGCATCGCCCACAGACCGTGAAGAGGATCATGGAAGCTTGCTGCATCCTGCACAATCTCATGCACACCCGGTACCCAGTGTTGCAGAACAGGCTCGTGGACCTCCAACAAGGCAATGGGAACATGGAGCCTGGTGAATGAAGGCAAGGGCGAAACCTAATAGACACTGTGGATGTGCAAGGCCCCAACAGAGCTTCACGTGAAGGGAAGAAGCAGCGCAATCTCCTGAAACACTGGTGCAACTCCCCAGCTGGAGCAGTGGAGTGGCAAGACAGGATGATAGATGCTTAATGGATGCTTCCTTGAGCCTGTCTCATCACACTGATGAGATTGGGCCATGTATATTGAGTGGCCCTACAATGAACAGGGCATTTAATAAAGAGTTGTGTTTATGTTGAAATGTGTTGATGAATGATTACATTGTTATTGATAATAAAGGGCCATAGGTGTGGCACCTGGGAGCGTGGACCATACAGTCCCACTATGCTTGCACTGGAGGCTTATCTATCCCACAGCTATTACCCATCCCAAAGGTATCCCTGTCCATCCCACAGCTATTACCCATTCCAAAGGTATCCCTGCCCATCCCACAGCTATTACCCATCCCAAAGGTATCCCTGCCCATCCCACTGCTATCTTAACCCATCCCACAAGTATGCAAACGCTTAAACCATTTCTAAAAGTTTCTTCCAAGACTTTATTGACTAAAATAAATGAAGCAAGTGTGTGAAGCAAAGATAATCTTTATTAATAACAAGCTGTAAAAGAAAAATGACCCAAGTGTCTTAAGCAAAGATAAAGTCAACAGGTAGCCACCCAGTCTCTGGCACTCTTCTCTCGGTCCGTCAGCTTGACCGTGGCCTAGCCAGATTTCTTGAGGTGCAGCTTCCCGTACCAGGTGTGCATGTGCTTCCACCAGCCGAGGAGCACCTCCGAAGTGTAGCCCAGGCTCTCCGCTTTCTCTCTCCAAGCAGCCTGCTTCCTTTTGGTGTCTTGATAGAGCCTGTGTCCCTTCCGCCAAAGATATTGGTTCTCCCTCAGCCATTCCAGTACCTCATCCCCATGTTCCTCTTTGATGGAGTATTGCCTCCTCTCCCGTTCACAGGTCTGCCTCGTCCTCCCTCTGGCAGGGCCATATGGGCCCTCATCAGAGGGGCTTCGAGGTTGTAGGGGCTGTCCTCCACACCAGCAGCAGCAGCAACAACAGTAGCAGCAAAAGCAGGACCAGCAGGACCACCTGCAGTAGCAGCAGCACCAGCAGGACCAGGATCAGCAGCACCAGAGTAAGCACCAGCAGCGCCAGCAGGACCAGGATCAGCAGTAGCAGCAGAGTAAGCACCAGCAGGACCAGCAGCACCAGGAGCACCAGCAGGACCAGGAGCACCAGCAGCACCAGCAGGACCAGGAGCACCAGCAGGACCAGCAGCAGCACCAGCAGAGTAAGCATCAGCAGAAGCACCAGCACCAGGAGCAGCGCCAACAGAGTAAGCACCAGCAGAAGCACCAGCACCAGGAGCAGTGCCAGCAGAGTAAGCACCAGCAGAAGCACCAGCACCAGAAGAGTCAGCCCCAGCAGCAGAAGCCCCAGCAGAAGCAGAGTCAGGGCCAGGGGGTGGGATGGTGGCCCTGTCCCTCTTGCCAAGGCTGGCAGCAGATGGCAGAGACTTTCTCTTCTTCCCCATGGTTGTTGGCTGGCTGGCTGGCTGGCTGGCTTGAGCTGTGTCTGGCTGCAGGTCTTTCCTCTGAATGGTGACCTGCTTGCGAGCTGCTTCCCTTTATATCCGTGGGGCTGACGCAATGCATCCTCCCCGCATACGCAGTGAACGCTCTGCATCCGCTAGGCATCCGCTAGGCATCCGCTAGGCTTCCGCTCTTTCCGCTGCGCGTCCGCTTTGCTGTGCTCCCCCGGAAGCCCTGCGGATGTGCCATCCGCTCCCATCCGCTTCCATCCGCTAGGCTTCCGTGGAGCATCCATTTTACATCCCTTCTACATCCTCCCCCCGTCCGTTCCTTTCCGTTGTTGTCCGCTCTGGTTATGCAAATTTGGGGCACTTTTGAGAGCGGATAACAATGGATGGAACATTTTCTCGTCCGCTGTGTCCTTTTTACAAACGTTTTGCATCCATTGGCCAATGTGACAGGCCTTTAGAGAATATTGTTTCTTAATTACTAAAAGATTTCTGAGAAGTCAATATAACATAATACCAAAAATTAACGTGCAATTATTTTTATTGTTTCTCTTCAGTATAGCCCTATTTATTTATTTTTGTGCTGGTATTTCAATATTATGGGCTTCTGGAGAGAAATATTAGTTAGGAATTGATAGACATCTAACAGTTGGGTTGGAAATATATAAACCAGGATAAACATTTAATACTGTCTCTTTAAGGGAATGCTAAAATTGTAATTGGGTTTGGTTCCTCAAATGGCCTAAGATGGAGCCAGAAACCTGGTTTCCTATATATTCTGTTGTTAGTTGCTAGCTGCTAGATGTTCTGATGATCACTGCTTTTGGTTCCTGCATTTACCCTATTGACTTTTACTAATCGTTGTTCTTCTTGGAATGCTATAAATCTGTTACTGAACTGTGTATGATACTAGACTTTGTTATTTGGATTATCCCTGGACTGAAATACTGACTACTTTAATCTTGTATGACTGCTGGACTTTGCTTAACCATTTACTGGAAGTAAAATCTACATTTTACTATTCAGTGTATCTGTGTGCTGATCATGTGTTATTCAACATCACTCTCACTACGTCTCCCTGTGTGCACTCATTCTCCTAATGGGGAATTACCTCAACAATATTTCTTCATAATATTTAAAAAATAAACATAGACAAATCAGCCTCACGTGCAGGGGATGACCACAATTGAGACCACAATTTTAATTGTTAAACAAAGTGGTCGCTATGTGAAACCATAACTGTACTTCAGCTTTTCTTTTCTTTACAGATCTGCAGAAGGTCTAAATGCAAGGATTGATCATAAAGTTATTTTTTCACCAGCACTATAGGTATGAACAATTGCTAAGCAAGACAGTCACAAAGCACGTCTGTCCATATTTTTTCCATGTAATTACATGTAAGATTGAGACTCCAATCTTTGTATTTAATTACATATTATTTTATATTGTGCCTTTTCATATTGGTTGCATTTTTGTTTTCTCCCTTTCTCTCCCTCTCCCTCTCTCTCACTCCCTCTCTCTCTCTGTCTCCCTCTCTCCATTATTTTCTTCATTAGCAGCAAGAATGGAAAACATAATATGAAGGCACAATTTTGTCATGATTAATTGAGCTCAAATATTACAGCTTTGAGAAGAGTTAACTTCTAATATATGTAAGTCTGAAGGCTTGGTCATCATGCTCTACCATTCGGGGCCAAAAACCTTGGCCAGAAAGATATATCTTGGAAAATAGCTGTTGAGAGGTGATATGAATATCTTGTGCCACAGAACTACTGCTCCTAGTTCTCACACAAACTGAATCAAAATAGCAAGTTTATGGGCCTTAGTTTCCCATCCTGTTGAGAAATTGCCTCCAATGGTTTTAGGGAATCTGCTATTTGTTTGAGATCTGATTCTGGGCTACAAAATCATCAACAAACTGGGCACCTTCCTAGCTAGACATTATGCAAAATAGTACAAATCCAGGTCACATTTTCCAAGGTGGGAAGGAAAATGTCAGTTCATAATTACTTAGGAGGAGGAGAACATACACCTTCATCTTCTATATCTAGAGATCTTTTGGAAGCTGACTATTGCTCAGGTTTTGTTTTCAGTTGTTCCTTTTTATGATCTCTTCCAGGAACTTCCAATTCTTTTCCAGGCCCCTCTGGTTTCTTTAACTAGCTACATTTCAACATATGCTCCAGGACAAACAAAATACCCACATAGTATCTTCAAAGGCAGAGCTGACTTTATTATTTTTTATTTTACTGTTTTATTGGAGTACAGATACTCCGAAAATTACATCTAAATTGGCATATACTGTACATGTTTATGTTTACATTTCTTTGCATTCAGAAGACCAAAATTGGCTATAATGGTGAATGCCAATTGAACTACAAACCAAAATACAAACACATGCCTGTGTGCACTTGCACACAGGTTTCATGAGTTTATAAATTACACAGGTAATCTTTGAGTTATGGCAACTGAGCCCAAAATTTCTGTTGCTAAGCAAGACATTTGTAGAGTGCATTTTGCCCCATTTTATGACTTTTCTTGCCACTGTGGTTAAGTGAATCACTGCAGTTGTTAAGCTAATAATATGGTTGCGAAGTCAATCTGGCCTCACTATTGATTTTGTTTGTCAGAAGTTCGCCACATGACTACATGATTCTCGGGCACTGCAATATGAACCAGTTGCCGCACATGTGCATTTGATCACATTATAATGGAAGTGCTACAAGAGTTGTAAATGTAAAAAGTTGTCATAAGTCACTTTTTCAGTACCACTGTATCTGAATGGTTACTAAATGAACAGTTATAAGTGGAGGATTATCTGTAGCTCTGATGAAGAAGCTGGTGTTTGGAACAAAACAGAATATTTCTTTTTCCAGTGAACAGTTTTAATCAGATCTTATTATCTAGGGTTTCTTGAGGTATGAACATATAAAGAAGTTAAGCAAGACAGAGTGGGAGGATATTGAGTAGAGAATCTGAATAGAATAGATTTTGGGAGAACTATTGAGATGGTTTTATTTTTCCCCCACCCACTTTTCATCTACTTCCTCATTCATTGCCAGTGTTTCCTGGGACTTTGTTTACAGTTCGGGTGGTTTCCTATACATCTGACAATTTGCATAACCCGTATTTTCTTTCTGAACTTGCTCAACAAATATTTTCTTGTCTCCATGGTCTCTGATGACATCTATCATGTCTTATGAGGTTTTGCTGTCACCCAGTCATTTCAGAGTTCTGCTATTTGATTTATCTGAACATTCTGTGCTATTCCTTTTTGTTTCATCTTTGTCTTTGAGATCTTCAGGTCTCAGCTATAAATACTTGTGATTAGTTAACCCAAATATTAAAGCCAGTTTGATATAGTGGTTAAAGAACTGAACTAGAAACTAAGAAACGAGTGGTTCTAGTCCCTTAGACAGAAAGACCTTGGTCTAATCACTTTCTCTTGACCGTAAGATGGAAGCAATGACAAACCACTTCTGAAATTTTGCCTGGAAAATTGAACAGATTTGTCCAGGAAGTCACCAGGAGTCAGTATTAATTCAAAAGCACTATATCCGTGAAGGCAAATCTATGACACGTGTGCCACAGGTCGCACGCAGAGCAGTGTTGGTATTCAGCTAGTTTGCACTGAATCGGGCAAACCAGTAGCAAGAATTTGGCGTGGGTCACCGAACCGGTAGTAAGTTTGGTGGCCACGCCCCCCACCTAGTCAGCCCGATGCTCACTCACCCCACCCACCCGCCTGACATTCCCCTAAGGAATTTTTTTCCCCCTCCTGATAATCAGCTGTAGATAAGATCAGCTGTGCCAGGATTCCCCTAGCTGAGGCCAAGGAAGGCAAAAGATGGAGGGAGGAGGTCAGCCTCCCCTCCATTTTTTGCCTTCCAGAGCCTCAGAGAAGCCTTAGGGGAGCAAAAACGCCCCCACCCTAAGGCTGTTCTGAGGCTAAGCAGCTCCCAAAACAGAGCTTGGAGAGGTGCTGCATGCCCATCCCATGCTCTGTTCCTTTTCTTCCTGAGCCCCAGAAGAGCCTTAGGGGAGCAAAAATGTCCCCTCAGAGGCTCCTCTGTGGCTAAGAATCTCCCTAAAACGGGTGGGAGCTGCAAAAAAGCCACGCACACCCAGTCACATGGCCACACCCACCAAGCCACACCCACAGAACCGGTAGTAAATGTTTTTGAATCCCACCACTAACGCAGAGCCATTTGTGCGGGCATGTAAGCCCCAGGCAAACTTACCTCACTGAGCATGCTTGCACCTCACAGCTAATTTTCAGCCCATTTGAGGCCTTTTTCAGGCTCCCAGAGGCTTGAGGAAAGCCTCTGCAGCCTTTGCAGAGCAAAGAATAAGCCTGTTTTGTCACTTCCTATATTTCTGGAAATACCGGAAGTGACAAAACGGGCCCATTTTTCAGTCTGCAAAGGCTGCAGAAGCTTCCCTCAAGCCTCTGGGAGGCTTAAAAAAAAGCCTCAAATGGGCCAAAAAAATCAGCTGGGAGGTGCAGTGCAGGTATGGGGGTGGGGGGGGGGGGGAATTGCACATGCATGCATAGGGGGCACACGTGTATTGCCTTCTGGATGCTGGAACATGAGCGTGCGCACAATTTTTGGCACAGGAGCCCAAAAAGGTTAGCCACCACTGCACTATATGTATCTATGTAACCCAAAGTAATTCTTGAATGAAACATCAGGCCAAAGGTTATAAGACATAGCGAAGAATTAGGAATATTCTCTTGCCAGTTAATAAATTAGAGCATAATCTCGAAGTATGCAATATTGCAACTCCCAAAATTGGTCAAATGAATTTAGTTTCATTTATCACTTTATGAATGAAAATTATATAATCATATAATAAATAAAACAGCTGTATCGATTCTGACAAATGCCTGGGAACCCCAGTCATTATTTGTCAACTGCAAGTCTGATCATATAACTAAGAAGAAAACAATTGCAACCAGTCTTGAACAATTATTTGGGGATTTGTTCTATTAATCTATTTTTATGATCCTGAAAACTGAAGTTACATTGTCCTTCTGCTGGCTTACAATAGGATATTCAATCTCATTAATTTTGATTTGGGAATATGGGCAATCTTTGTTTTCCTTTCTTTAGGAAAAATCTGTTGGGAAACCTAGGGGCATCCAAAAGGTTAGGATGGAAGCTCCATGTTTTTAAAGCCCAACTTTTTTATGTAAATCACTGAAATAACCCAACTTCAAAGTTGGGTTGAAAAAAATCAAAGTTGATCCAGGAGAAGCCCTTTTGCCAGCGGTAGAGAGGCAGCCACCTCTCTGAAGAGGTGGGACAGCTGCTGAAGTTGGGACAGCTCCGAATGGAAGAGGTTGAAAGAGAAAGTGTGTAGGTCTGGTGAGAATTGTTCTTTTATTATTCTAAGACTAAAAAGGACTTCAAAGGACACCCTAAGGGGAAAAAGAATCTGTAAAAGTTTTGACAGAACTGTGTAAGCGGTGGTTTTTAAACAGAAGTGTTAAAGTAAGGCTTTATTTTATGTCTTTTTTTTTCTCATAGCTGGACTTCTATTGTGATTCTGCATTTGTTAACTGGACTGGCTTTTTCTCTATTTATATTGATTTTTTCTTTTCTTTTTTGACTTTGTAATATTTTAGGTTAGAGGCTCCCTTTAGATATTTTTATATACTTGTTTTTTATTCTTTTTAATTTTTATTATGTTTTGTCTGGGAAAGGAGGGGGAGAGGGAGAGTAAAGAAACTTTGCCAACGAGAGGCTTGAAAATATTTTAGACGAAGCTGAGAAAGAAAGCTCTGAAATTCTTTTTCAAGGACATTGCTACATGATAAGATAGAGGGAAGAGCACGGAAGAATGTTACTGCAGGTGTACTTCTGGATTTCTATCAACAATCGAAACTTGGCTTTGAAGTTTGGAGACAGCTATGACAAGAGCCTTGGATAATTAAATAAAGTGCAGTGTGTTTCTTTTTATTTTCTTAAGTTGGGTTACCCCCCCTCACCAGCTGTACTGTTCACCTTTTCTTTTTAAAACCTTTATTTTTGTGATATTTTCATCTTTGCTTTGTATTATAAACATTTTTTTCTTTTTTCTTTTCCTTTCTTTTTTTCTTTTCTTTTCTTTTTTTTCTTTTTTCTTTTCCTTTCTTCTTTGGGATTTTTTGTTTTTTGATATGTTTTTTTTAATTTTTTCTTTGAAAATTCTCAATTGGATTAAGGTGTTGAAGAACCTGAAGAATTACTTCTATCTTTTAAATTCTTTTTTACTTTTTGCTCTTTTTAAAATTTTTATTTTTCTCCTTCCTTTCTATCTAATTACTGATTGGATTAAGGTCAAGAAAAATCTGAAGAATTTTTTTTTCTCCTTTTTTATTATTATTGGGTTTTTCTCTCTATCATTCTTATTTTTCATCTTGGATTATAATTGGCTATTTCATAATTGGATTAGGGTTTAGAAGAATCTGAAGATTCTGAATTGTTTAAAATAAGTAGGAAGTTCATAGCTTCTGGCTCTTCAACTTCTACTTCTGACTCCCCACCATCTGGAGGACAACATTCAATTCAGACAATGTTAAAGCAAGACAAAGATCAAGAAATAGTAACTTTCTTGAGTGACTCTACAGATGATTATGCAAGGAATCCAAGACCTTAAAATAAAATCAGATAACTTTGAAAAGAGCATAGAAAATATTGATCAAAGAACAGAGAAAACTGATGAAAAGGTGGAGAAGAAGATAAACAAAGAGACAAGAAGATTGGAGATATTGATATCAGATTAACAGTGGTTGAACAAGATAAAAGTGGGATACTGAAATGGGAGATGTACAGATCAGAATTTTATCTCAGATTTCAAAATATAGAGGAAGAAAAAGGACAAAATCTAGCTGAGATAATGATAGAAATATTAGCTGAAGCTTTGGAAATAACAGAAGAGAAGATGATGGATGGAGTAGATGAGGTATACTGAGTTTTTAAAAGATATGCGATGAGAAATAATCTACCAAGAGAAGTTCATATCAGATTTACAAAAAAAAGCCATTAAAACAGAAATATTACAAGTGGTAAGAGAGAAAACATTGAAATATAAAGGCAAGGAGATTGTGGTTTTAAAGCAAATACCCAGAAGAGTGAGAGAGATGAGAAGACAAAACCAATTTCTGACTAAAATGCTTTTGAAAAAAGAGGTGAATTATAGATGGCTAATCCCAGAAGGGTTAATGTTTATATGGCAAGAACAGAGATATAGAATTGACTCAATCGAGAAAGCAGAATTATTTTATGCAGAATTTTTTGGAAGGAGAGGAGGCAGAAAATGAGATTTCACTAATTGAATTTCAAGACGACCAAATGGAGACTGAAAAAGAAGAAGGCGCAGTAGCTGGATCGGTGGAGACTAAAGAACAACGTGAACCAAGATCTACGAGAGCTGCCAAACCTAATTATAAAGCATAATTGTGGAAGAGAAAAAACTGATTACAATGAATATAAATGAACTTAATTCAGCTGTTAAAAGAAGGAAAATTTTTCACAGATTAGAGAAATTAAAATTTGATATAATTTGTCTACAAGAAGTAACATATTAAAAAACAATATGAACAATCGTTGATACAGTCAAAATTAGGGAAAATATTTACTTCTTTGACTCAATGTCAAAGAAAAGAGGAGTGGTTTTATATATTAAAGAGACCATTTCAGTAAAATTGATTTATACTGATGAAGACAGAAGAGTATTAATGGTGGAAATAATGGACAATAATACGAAAACACTCTTGATTGCAATTTACGCTCTGAATGATAAACAAGAATTCTATAAAAAATTACACATGAAAATAATTAAACTGGACTATGTCAATATAGTTATGATGGGAGATTTCAATGGAATTGTAGACAATAAACTGGACTATATAACAACAACAACAACAAAGCAAAATAGGAAGACTCTCCCCAAATCCTTTCTTAAAATGATAGATGAAATAAATTTAAAATATATATGCAGAGAAAGAAATGTTAAAACCAAACAATACACTTTTTACTCAAATAGACATTCAACATGGTCCAGAATAGATATGATTTGGACTTCAACAGAATTAATATCTAATATTCAAGACCACAATACAATGACAATTAAATGGAAAGGACAAAAAAGAAGATCGAGATGGACATTAAATAATACTATTCTAAAGGAGAAGGATTTTATACAGCGGATGGAGAAAGAATTGGTTTTTTTCCTTTAGAGAAAATAAAAAAGAAGATACTTCAATTAAGAATGTATGGGACACAATGAAGGCATATGCTAGAGGTTGATAATAGACTACACAAGGAAAAGGAACATTTGGAAAAGGCAAGCCACGGAAGCTTTAGAAGATGAATATAAAAGACTCGAAAAAGAACTACAGAAAACAACACAGAAAAAAGACATTAAGCTAAAACTAGATACAATTAAATATAAAATGAGATAATAGAGAAAGAAGAATTAGCACAGAAAATCAAAAGTGCTAAACAGAATTATTTTGAGGATGCAAACAAACCAGGTAGATGGTTAGCATACAAACTGAGAAAGGAAAAAGAATCAAGGAAAATACCGCAGTTAATAGATGATCAAGGTCAAGTTTGCCACGGCAATAAAGAGAAGAAGGAAATCATTCGAGACTTTTATGGGAAATTATATGAGCAAGAGAATACCGATGAGGAAAAAATTAAACAGTATTTACAGAATGCTAATCTACCTAAGATATCTAAAGAGACTGAAAAAATGTTAAGCCCATGTCACACTGCACCAACGGATGGAAAGAGGATGTAAAATGGAGAGAAACACTTGCCATCCATTGTTTAACGTGATGCATCCGTTCTGTATTCACTGCCTCCATTTTTCATCTCTCTATCCGTTCAGCATCCGTCTATTGACATTTCATCCGCTCAAAAAGTTTTGAGATGCTCAAAACTTTTGAGCGGAAAATGTGTCCAACGCATCCATTCTGCATCCGCTAGGCATACGGGGGTCATCCTTTCTGAATCCGTTGTCATCCGTTACGCATCTGCTATATCCGCTAGGCATCCACTGCGCATCCGCACAACTCAAATCCGCTCCAGCGGTAAATGGACGCAGGGAGGACGCAGTGGTAAACGGACACAGAACGGACATGGAACGGACGCGCAGCGTTAGTAGCACAGACGGAGAAAGGATAAAAGCGGATGCAGCTCGCAAACAAAGCATAAAAACGGAAAAAACATTCGCAGAGGGGACCTATCCACTCTCATCCGCTTCCATCCGCTAGTCTTCCGTTCCGCATCTGCTTTCCATCCGCCCTGCGTCCTCCCCCCATCCGTTCCTTTCCGTGTTATCCACTCTGGTTATGCAAATTTTTGCCCCTTTTGAGAGCGGATAACAACGAATGGAACATTTTTCTCGTCCGCTGTGTCCTTTTTACAAATGTTTTGTATCCGTTGGCCAGTGTGACAGGGCCTTTAGAAAGCAATATAAAACCATGATGGAATTAACCGAAACACTTACGAAACAAAATAATGGGAAGGCACCAGGCCCAGATGGACTTCCGGAAGAATTCTATAAAACATTACAAGAATCGCTGAACCTTCCATTGCTAGAAGTCATGAATGAAGTTATGCTAAAGAAAAAGATACCTAAAACATGGTCAGAAGCCTATATTACACTTATTCCAAAAGAAGAGACTGATCCATTACAAATTAAGAACCATAGACCCATTTCTTTATTAAATGCAGATTATGAAATCTTCGCTTCAATATTGGCAGAGAGACTCAAAAAATATTTAAATAATTTTATTCATTCTGACCAAAATGGATTCCTGCCAAAGAGACAAATTAAAGACAATATGAGAGTAATATTGGACACTTTGGAATATTATGAGGCTCACCCCAAAAAACAAATGGCTTTGATATTTTTAGATGCACAAAAGGCAATTGATAATGTGAACTGGAAATTCATGTTATTATTATTAGAACAGATGGGCTTTGCCAGAAAATTTATTCAAGCAATACAAGCCATATATTATAAGCAAACAGCAAAGATAATGATAGAGGGAGAATTAACACACTCGATCAATATAAGAAAAGGTACAAGACAAGGTTGCCTACTATCACCTTTGCTATTCATATTAACTCTGGAAGTGTTAAATAGAAACATTAGAAACGAAAAGAGTATAAAAGGAATGAAAATTAAAAAGGAAGAATTTAAATTGCAAGCTTTTGCAGATGACTTGGCTTTTATTTTAGAAGACCCTTTAGAAACAGCACCAAAACTATTGGAAAAGATAGAGGGATATGGCAAGGTGGCCGGCCTGAAAATAAACAAAGACAAGACAAAGATTTTGACAAAGAATATGTTACTAAGACAAGAAGAAGAATTGGCAGATGTATTGAAAATTCAAGTCACGAATAAGGTTAAGTACTTGGGGATACATTTGACAGCAAGATGTAGTACATTAAAAGAGAACAATTACATTAAACTTAAAACAACAGATAGCACTAGATTTGACGAAATGGGAAAACCTACAATTGTCAGTAATAGGGAGAATTTCAACAATCAAAATGAGTATTTTACCCAGAATTCTATACTTGTTTCAAACAATACCAATTAGGCTTGGAAAGGACTACTTTGAAGATTTAAACAAAATTGTGTTGAAATATATATGGCAAGGTAAGAAAGCGAGAATAAAGTTAAAAATCTTACAAGATGCTGGAATTAGAGGAGGATTTGGTCTGCCTAATTGGGAGTTGTACTACCAAGCTACAAACTTGACATGGGTTAAGGAATGGATAACATTAAGAAATACTAGATTGTTCACACTAGAAGGACATGATCTGTTGTTGGGGTGGCATGCCTTTCTATGTTATAAGGGAACTAAAATACAGGGTTATTTTAGAAGAAATCATATACGGGAATCTCTGTGGTTAAATTGGGAGAAGATTAAAAGACAATGTTATTTGAAAATTCCAGTCTGGTTATCGACTATTGAAGCATTTTCTTATCCTATAACATATAAGAAGGAACAAAGAGTTAGATATGAGGAAATTTTGAATCTATGCAAAAACTAGAGGAAAAAGGTATAAAGATGAATTGGTTTTCTTATGCACAAATACATTCAAGGTATGAAAAAGACTTGAAAACAGAAGGTTTCTATAATCAATTGACTGATTTATATAAGATTTTGACAGGTACTGATGAAAAGGTGATTAAAAAACTGTATGCATATTTATTAGAAATTAAACTAGAATAAGAACAAGTTAAAAAAACTATGATTGCTTGGGGGAAGAATTTTGGATATGGGATTGATCTAGAGAAATGGCAAAAATTGTGGTCTCAAAATTATAAAATGACAATGTCAACAGCATTTAAAGAAAATTTGTATGAGATGTTTTATAGGTGGCATTTTCCCCCGACAAGAATAGCAAGAATGTTTAAGAATAAATCCAAAAGATGTTGGAAATGTCATCAGATACCTGGCTCATATTACCATGTGTGGTGGACTTCTGCGGATGCAAAAAAATATTGACTAAAATCCACACGTGGTTGGAAAAAATGACTAAAGGCTAGGTCACACTGGCCAATGGATGCAAAACGTATGTAAAAAGGACACAGTGGATGAGCAAATTTTCCATCCATTGTTATCCGCTCTCAAAAGTGCCCCAAATTTGCATAAACAGAGCGGACAACAACGGAAAGGAACAGATGTGGGGAGGATGTAGCGGGGATGTAAAGTGGACGTTCGTAGGAAGCCTAACGGATGAAAGCGATTGGAAGCGGATGACACATCCGCAGGGCTTCCGGGGGAGAACAGCGAAGCGGACGCATAGCGGAAGGAATGGATGCGTAGCGGATGCGTAACAGATAACGCGGATGCATCGCGGACGCCTACAGGATGCATAGCGATAAGAGCCGAGGACGGACTGTATAACAAGCTGATGGTGGAGCTGAGGAACGAAGACTCTCGTGCATTCCAGAACTTCATGAGGATGCCGCCAGCCATGTTTGACGAAGTTGTGAAGCAGTTGAGACCCAGGTTGACCAAGGCAAACACCAACTTCCGGCCCAGCCTGGAACCTGGACTGAAGGTGGCACTGACTCTGCGCCACCTGGTCTCAGGGACCACCTACAGGAGCATGCAGTACACCTGGAGGGTGCCACACAACACCATCAGCATTGTGGGCAGAGAAGTGGTGCAGGCCATCATCGAAGAATACCTGGAGGAACTCCTCCAGTGCCCCTCCACTGAAGAAGGCTGGAAGAAAGTTGCAGAACAGTGGTATCAGAAGTGGAACTTCCTACACACCGTTGGAGCCATAGATGGGAATCACGTGGCCTGCAAAGCTCCAGCCAAATCAGGGTCCACTTATCACAACTATAAGGACTTCTTCAGCATCATCCTCTTCGCCATGGTCGATGCTGACTACAAGTTCATGTACATCGATGCTTCAGGCAACGGGTCATCTTCAGATGCCCAGGTATACAACGCCAGTCACCTCAAGGATGGGCTGGAACGCAACCTCATCATGGGCTTCCCAGATCCAGACCCCCTGCCCAACGACACACAAGATGTGCCCTACTTCATGGGGGATGATGCCTTCTCCCCAGAACCCACCTTATGAAGCCCTTCACTTCCAGATGCCTCACCCGTGAAGAGAGGATCTTCAACTACAGGCTGACCAGGGCAAGGCGGGTGGTGGAGAACGCCTTTGGCATCCTGGCCAACAGGTTCCAGATACTTCTCACCACCATGCAGCATCGCCCAGAGACCGTGAGGAACATCGTGGAAGCTTGCTGCATCCTGCACAATCTCATGCGCACCCGCTACCCAGTCTTGCAGAACAGGCTCATGGACCTCCAACAAGCCAATGGGGTCATGGAACCTGCTGAATAGAGGCAAGGGTGAAACCTGATAGATTCTGTGGATGTGCAAGGCCCCAACAGAGCTTCACGTGAAGGGAAGAAGCAGCGCAACCTCCTGAAACACTGGTGCAACTCCCCAGCTGGAGCAGTGGAGTGGCAAGACAGGATGGTAGATGCTTAATGGATGCTTCCTTCAGCCTGTCTCATCACACTGATGAGATTGGGCCATGTATGTTGAGTGGCCCTATAATGAACAGGGCATTTAATAAAGAGTTGTGTTTATGTTGAAATGTGTTGATGAATGATTAAATTGTTATTGATAATAAAGGGCCATAGGTGTGGCACCTGGGAGGGTGGACCATACAGTTCCACTATGCTTGCACTGGAGGTTTATCTATCCCACTGCTCTCCTATCCCATCCCACAGCTATTACCCATCCCACAGGTATCCTAACCCATCCCACAGCTATTACCCATCCCACAGGTATCCCTGCCCATCTCACAGGTATCCCTGCCCATCCCACAGCTATTACCCATCCCACAGGTATCCCTGCCCATCTCACTGCTATCCTTACCCATCCCACAAGCATAAAAAGGCGTAAACCATTTCTAAAAGTTTCTAGACTTTATTGACTAAAAGAACTGAACCAAGTGTGTGAAGCAAAGATAAACTTTATTAATAACAAACTGTAAAAGCAAAATGACCCAAGTCAAGTGTCCCAAGCAAAGATAAAGTCAACAGGTAGCAACCCAGTCTCTGACACTCTTCTCAGTCAATCTGAGGCGTGCCCATAGTCTCAGGGGTGAAGGGTCCAGGTGCTGTGGAGGTGGCTGCTGCTGGAGTGCTGGTCTGAGGCGCCATTGGTGTGCCTGGCCCCGAGAGGACAACAGGGGATGGTGGAGGAAGCTCTCAGAGAGCTGGCTCAGTCCCATGATGTTGAGAGCCCTTTCCTCCATGACATGGAGTGTGAGTCCCAAAACCGATGACAGATGTTCTGAGGCCGGGCTTGGCTGTGGGGTGGAGGAAGGAGGAGTGTAGTGGGGCTGTCTGGTCTGCAGCTGAGTGAGGTGAGGCGTGGGTGGCATCTATGGCGTGGGTGGCATCAGTGGCGTAGCTGGCATCTGTCGTGGGTGGCATCGTTGGCATTCGATGTACCTCTGCCTGGACTGGGAAGGGCTGCCTGTGCTGCTGGAACTCCTGGTAGCCGTAGCCTTGGTCGGTGAGGGCCTGTGGAAAGCCTTGGAAGGGCTGTGACATCACCTGGGGTGGAGGAGTAGACCTGGACTGGGTCGGAGCAGGTTCAGCTGGGCCTGGAGGGTTGTGCAGAAGACCTGTGATCCTCTCCTTTATCACCTGGTACTGTGATTCGGACATGTCCATGAGGGTCTGGTTGACGTAGGTGAGGAAGGGCTTGTGTTTTGAGGATGGTATATCGGTGTGTACCAGCTGAGAGAGGAGATCTACGCTGCTTTTGATGGTGTCCCTGATCTCCAGCAGGACAGTGTGGCTCTGCCCCTCCGGTCTGCCTCTCTGCCTGCTTTCTGTGGAGGTGGAGCTGGGGGTGGGGGTGGGTTGGTCTCTGGTGTCAATGCCCTCTCCTTGCTCCCACTGCGTCAGGGGGTCCTCCACGCGTTCCGCCACAGGGAGTGCAGCTGTCGGGGGGGTCTCCATCGTGGGGCGCTCCACAGATACCTGCCTGGACACAGGAGCTGACTCTTGTCCAGAAGAGGACTGGCTCTCTGTGGGCTGCCTGAGAGAGAGGGTAGACAGAGGGGCTGCTCCTTGGTGGCGGACCTCAGCCTCCAAGAAGCTGCACTTGGCCATCCCGTAGGTCTCCCGGTCGGTGAGCTTGACCGTGGCCTGGCCAGACTTCTTGAGGTGCAGCTTCCCGTACCAGGTGTGCATGTGCTTCCACCACCCAAGGAGAACCTCCGAAGTGCAGCCCACGCTCTCCGCCTTCTCTCTCCAAGCTGCCTGCTTCCTCTTGGTGTCTCGATAAAGCCTGTGTCCCTTCCGCCAGAGGTACTCGTTCTCCCTCAGCCATTTGAGCACCTCATCCTCATGTTCCTCTTCGATGGAGTACTGCCTCCTCTCCCGTTCTCACGTAAGCTTCTTCCTCCCTCTGGCAGGGCCTTCTGGGCCCTCATCAAAACGGCTTTGAGGTTCTAGGGGCTGCTCCACCACACCAACAGCAGCAGCAGCAACAACAACAGCAGCAGCAAAAGCAGCACCAGCAGCACCAGGATCAGCAGCAGCATAGTAAGCACCAGCAGGACCAGCAGGATCAGGTGCACCAGCAACACCAGCAGCACCAGCAGGACCAGGAGCAGCACCAGCAGAGTAAGCACCAGCAGAAGTACCAGCACCAGGAGCAGCACCAGCAGAGTAAGCACCAGCAGAAGTACCAGCACCAGGAGCAGCGTCAGCAGAATAAGCACCAGCAGAAGCACCAGCACCAGGAGCAGCGCCAGCAGAGTAAGCCCCAGCAGAAGCCCCAGCACCAGGAGCAACACCAGCAGAAGCACCAGCACCAGCAGAGTCAGCCCCAGCAGCAGAAGCCCCAGCAGAAGCAGAGTCAATGCCAGGGGGTGGGATGGTGGCCCTGTCCTTCTTGCCAGGACTGGCAGAAGATGGCAAAGGCTTCCTCTTCTTCCCCATGGTTGTTGGCTGGAGATGTGTCTGGTAGCAGGTCTTTCCTCTGAATGATGACCTGCTTGCGAGCTGCATCCTTTTATATCCGCGGGGCTGACACAATGCATCCTCCCCGCATGCGCAGTGAACGCTTTGCATCCGCTAGGCATCCACTAGGCGTCCGTGATGCATCCGCTGTATCCGCTCGGCATCCGCTCTACATCCGCTCCTTCTGCTGCGCGTCCGTTTCGCTGTGCTCCCCCAGAAGCCCTGCAGATGTGCCATCTGCTTCCATCCGCTAGGCTTCCGTGGAGCATCCTCTTTACATCCTGGCTACTTCCTCTCCCCGTCCGTTCCTTTCTTTTGTTGTCTACTCTGTTTATGCACTTTTGGGGCACTTTTGAGAGCGGATAACAATAGATGGAAAATTTTCTCGTCCGCTGTGTCCTTTTTACATATTTTTTGCATCCGTCAGCCTATGTGACAGGCCCTTTATGGATAGTATTCCCATCAGTTCCAAAGTTAGGACATGATTAAGTACCTTGAAGAACACCTTACTAATATTTCTACCAGTTATCATCACAATCACAAAAAGCTGTCACTTATGTAGGGTAATTCCATATTGAAGTTTTTTTTGTCTTACCAATGCAGTGAACATCATTTGATATATTTTTTAAAAATATTGGCTTAATTCACACATTACACTAAGCAATAATATTGATTGTACAATCGTTTAACTTGCTGAACTAATCAAGTCACTGTATGCTGTAAACTGTGGTAAAATAAAGCATAGTTTAGTAATAGTACTACCAACTGTGTTTGCCTGATGTGCTGCATTATAAATCTTACTGTACTGCACAAAATTGTCCTTAACACGGATATCATGAAGTAAATAACATAAGGTATAGCATACAGATTAAAACCATAAAAGATGATAGTATTTTAATGGTTGACCCACAAAGTGAAACTGAACTCTCCTTTACAATAGATACACATAAGGAAGGCAAACTGAAATTCTTCAGTTTCAGAAGTTCATCTCTCCATGGTTTCAGGTAGAAGTTTGCCTGATCCTAGGTGGAAAATGATTAGACTATCAATGAGTATATATGAGTATATATACATATATGGACCCTTTTTATAAGAAATACATTCTCAGTGACTGAGATATACTTAGTGCTATAGGACACAGGAGTGGAAGGTGATATTTTGTGTCCCAAAGACTTTCATGAGCAAAACAAATATATAATAATTCTTATATATATTATATATATGCACAGGCATGATGTAAAAGAAAAAATAGAAAATAGGACACTCTAGATCCTGATGGCAAACCTATGGCATATGTGCCAGAGGTGGCATACAGCCCTCTGTGGGTATGCATGCGCTATTGCCAGCTGCTCTTCTGGTTTCTGGCACTGGCCAGCTGCTATTTGCGGGCGCTAGAACACCTGAAAACAGCCTGAAAAACACCCCAAAAATAGACTGTTTTCTGGGACATTTTCCAGCCATTTTCTGGGCCAAAAAACAGCCTGAAAACAGCCTAGAAAATGCCCCCCAAAATGGCCTGGAAAATGGTCTGAAAATGATCCCAAAAAAGACCATTTTTCAGGCTGATTTCAGACCAAAAACAGCCCGCAAAACAGCCTAAAATGGCCCAGAAAATGGCCAAAAAACAGGCATGTGCACACTGGCCAGCTGGTCTTCAGGTTTCCAGTGCTCTGGCATGCACAGATGCACATGTATGAGCGCATGTTCCAGTTTGGGCCGAAAAGGCCCACCATCAGTGCTCTAGATCAGTGGTCGCTAACCGGTGGGCTGCGGTCTACCAGAAAATTTTGGTGGTCTGCAGAGAAATGTCACATCCAGAGCACCCCCCAAAGCAATTAATCCAGACTATGTGGGAACAGAAGGCTGCTCTGCCCACATGGCTCACGGGAACCCACCCTGCCACTCACTCCTTAACTGGCAAACTTGCTTGCTAACTTTCCTAAGCAGAAAGTAACTTTCTGCTTTCTTTAACTTTCCAAACTTTTCTTTTTTACCCCTGACTATCAACTATTCTGCTGTGCCAGGAGATTTAGATTAGCTAGAAAGCAGGAAATTGTTGGATTTCTTGCTTTCTAGCTAATCTTTAGATCTTCGGCTCTACTTTTAAGCAGAGCCAAACCTCCCTTAGGACTGAAGGTTCTGTTATTCAGTGCAGACTCAGATAGCCGATGGCAGAAAGATAGATCTCTGAATCTGAGATTCTGTGAGCAACTCAATCTGACTGACTGCTTTGCCTGATTTTGGGTAAAAGTTGCTCTTTTTTATAAAAAAATCAATATTTACATACATGGTGTGTTGTGAATTAATTTTGTGAGTTTGCTTGCAATCAAATATTATGAGTTTGCTTGCAAGCAAATTTTATGTGACAGATTCAGATATCTGATGGCAGAAACACAGACCTTTAAGTGAATCTGTGATTCTGTGAGCAACTCAATCTGCCTGTCTGCTTTGCCTGATTTTGGGTAAAAGTTGCTCTTTTTTTATAAAAAAATCAATATTTACATAAATATTTATAATATTTACATACAAGCCATGCCCAGCCAGTCACATGACCACCAAGCCACATTCACAAATTAGGCCATACCCCACAACCGGTTGTTAAGAAATTTGAATCTTACCCATCTGTTTGTGTGTATGTGAGAGTGAGAGTGAGAGTGAGAGTGAGAGTGAGAGTGAGAGAGTGAGAGAGAGAGAGAGAGAGAGAGAGAGAGAGAGAGAGAGAGAGAGAGAGAGAGGTTAGATTAGATCTCTCTCTCTTTCTCTCCCACCAACATCAGCAAGACACGGTCAGTCAAAATTCATATTAGTGGATTTAAAATTATGAGTTTGGTGATCCCTGAAGTCCAAAAGATTGTCGACCCCTGCTCTAGATCATGCTGAAAAAATATTGCTGCGAAAGTATGAAGAAAAACAATAAAGATGTTCTACAGAGTAAAGACATTGGTATATGTACTGGATCCCCACAAAAGCCTAATGAGGGGTCTGGATTAAACATTTTCTGAAACACATAGTCACTATGAATGCTTTCAAGAAACATGTGAGCACTGTGAAGGTGCTAAAACAATTATGCAACATTTTAACTAATTAGAATTCCCAACTTCATAATGAATACTTTTATAAGTAACACAGTGATCCTCAATATGTAATTTTATAATTACTATGTCACAGAGATTTGAATCATGCCTTGGCAAAGAGATAATAAATTGATATTAGTAAAAGTTATGCTCCTTTATAAAAGAGAGGATACTTTTTTGATATCAAAGTTAAGAAAACAGTGGGAGGTTCCAATTCCCAAAGTAGTGCTTTGGGTCCGGGTTCACAGAGAAGGAGCACAGTGTAAGGTAGAATGGGAAAAAACTAATACTTAGTCAGTGCACTTTATTTTGGATCTTCTGGATGATGAAATACAGCTCTTAGATCACTATTGTAATCTAATTAAGAGACCTTTTAACAGCAAAAATGGGATTTTTTTCCCACTTGTTACCATGTAATTTTAGTAAGCCACTCTTAACATTATATAACAATAAAGTTTAGGAGCCGCTGAGCCAGTTGTACATTTGCCAGACAGAAGAATCAACAATACATTTATTTTTATAACTTTAGTAACAAATAATAAGATATGTGAATGAAAGTAAACTGAATACATAACAAAACAAAAAATGATCCATGTATCAGAAATGTAGAAAGATTGGTTATGTCACAATTTTGCACAGAGATTCCCTGCATGGACTGGTGATATCACAGGAGTGATAAAGTGAGACCATCTCTGAAATTGTTTTGAAAACAGTTACTAAATAATCATCCCAACAACATATAGTACAAATACATTCCACCCTACAGTACCACACTGTCTTCTTTGATGCTATAAAAAACTATACTGTGGTGTAAATGAAATTGAATATAACCCTGATCAAAAAGAAAAGCATGAACTAATTAGCTATGAACTATACGATATCCAATATAGTCAACAGAACACCCCAAATTATGCTCTTTTTACCAATCAACTTTTAAATAATTCAAGAATTGATTGTAATATTCAAATATTAAATTTAGTACCAGGTCAATATATCATTCTAGGCATTATTTGGTTTTAAACATGGTTTCTTAATTAAGTTACAATGGCAGTGTCCATACACTAAGTCATGGTTTCCATAACCTGAGTATAATGGCTGACTGGGATGACAACCCATTAAGCTTTAAACCACAGTTTTCAAAATACACTGGCTAGATTTGTACAGCTTTCTTCATACAAGTTTTTATCCCAGCAATAAATAAAGAGAAGGTATCTACCCCATCCTTAGTCATTCAAGACTAAGCCAATTGCAGTTTGGTCAATTAATCGTAGTTAAGCAAATATTTAGTGTAGCAAGAGAACCCAGCTTTTGCAACATTTAAAAAATAATAAGTTGCCTAACTTGGGACATAATTTTGGCTCATTATACTCTGAATGCAAAAGATTGTAACACCAACATTAATGAAATATTTCAAACACATCCTGCTTACTTCCTATTACCAATTGCAGAAAACTGAAGACACTGAAGCCTGTTCTTAATTAGAACAGAAGTAGCCATCATTTTTGCTCATCCTCCTTTAACAACTTTCTCCATTTCAAGTGTAAAGAAAACCCGGAAATATACACAAATTTAGCTTAGTCTAATAAGTTTAACCATACGTTGATATTGTCATATCAATGACAATACCTCTCATTTGGGTTTGTGTCTTAGTGCATTGAATTATTTCAGCCAGTATGATCTATGCTTGAATGTGTTTTTGAATACTGACAATTGACAATGGTTCACTTCAACTGGGTTAATGAATTGTGTGAACATAGCTAGGTCTCCAAATGAGCATGTCAAGTAAATATAGTCAAATAATGCTAAATAGAAGTTCTAGCTTCATTCCAGCTCTATCAATCAAAATTTGTTTTCCTTTCAGATGGCAGACAACTGCCTTCTGCATTCAAGGAAGCATTTGTTCTTCCAACTTACAATATTTAGTTTGTTCAATGGCAATAGGAGCAGAAATGCTATCACTGTGATGCAGTGATATAACTGTGTTATACAACAAGAGCAATTCTTATCATAGAGCTATCATTTTTATATCAAGATTTTTTATTTTATATTACATATACATATCAATGTGTGACACCTGAGTACCATACATTTCAATACAAATAAAATAATATTATTAATCATAGTTATATTCATCCAGCTTATATATTTCTAATAGTAATACACATTTATATCAAATTATAATCTTTAATTATTTCATATTGTTTAAACATACATAGTATTATTGCTGTTCAATTTCTAAAACCCCTCTCTTATCATTGCACTTACTTTATTTTATAAAAATAAGCTATCATTTATATAGCTATCATTTTTAAGTGGGGACTACATGGGTTATTAAGTGACAACCTCATATCACTGGAATTTCTCACTTCCTCCCAGTTTCCTCATTGTTTAGTTTGTTTGATTAGAAATTGCAATCATGTAGCTGCACTCATGTGATTCTGACCCTAACTTTGGGGACAAGCACCAAAAAACTAGGATCAGAATCACGTGAAAACAGAAACACTTCAATCATTAGAATTCTCAGAACACATTGTAAATTCTCTTGTTCAATACCATCAAAAGGTAAGGACTTCAGGACCACACATACAAAAATATTTTGTTCAAGATGTATATTTTGTTCAGCAAGATGGATGTGTATGAACACCTATCTTTCAAGGGTATCCTAATTTTGGCATCCAGTATGCCTATCTAACATTAGCTGAGTTCAGACTATCCATCCATCCATCCATCTTCTATTTCCTGCCTTTATTATTTTTACAAAAAGCTCAAGATACAAACATATTCAATACACCTTCCTCTTATTTTTCCCTCAACAATAACCCTTAGAAGTAGGTTGGGCTGAGGTAGAATGACTGGCCCAAGATCAGGTCATCTAGCTGGCTTTCATTAGGATGAACTACAATTAACAATGAATTAAAAGAACCACCACTAGCTGGGATTGTCCAAAATATGAAATCACGATTTAAGATTTGTAACCCACAAAAGGGGCTCATAATCCCCAAACTAAACTACAGGCTTAGTGACATACTACTTCTACAACTATGGCTACAATGGGTTGACAAAACAAAAACTTTGACTTTAAAAGTCACACTGAACTGTAAACTAACCAACCATACTGGCTAGGTATGCACATCAAGTTAGACTAAGTAGATGTAGTAAGCTAGTACTGGCTCATTGTGTTGTATCAACAAAAATATCATGTGAACTCAGGCACTGTGTATACCATATTTTTCAGATTCTAAAATGCTCTGGACAATAAGACACACCGAGCATTTGGGGAGAAAAACAAAGGAAAAAAAAACTGCCTCTGCCTCTAGCAATTTACCTCCTTGCAGCAAAAACCAAACAGCCTGGTCAGCTTCAGCATAGCCTGATTTAGCACAAGCAGCTGATTGGCGGTTGGATTTGTTTCCCAGAATACCACCAATCTGCTATTCCAGGATGCAGGGATCACCACCACCCATCGGTGCCGGCACCACCCATTGCTGCTGCCATCTGTCACTGCCTCCACTTGCCCCATTTTCAGCCTCTGTGCATCCCGTTTTCAGCCCATTCCAGGGCACGCAGAACCTGAAAATGGGATGTGCGGAGGCAAAAAATGGGGTGCATGGAGGTGGCAATAGATGGCAGCAGCAATGGGTGGCGATGATCCCCACAGTCTGGAACAGCTGATCAATGGTATGCTGGGAGGTTGATCCAACAGCCAATCAGCTGTTCATGATAAATCAGGCTGTGCTGAAGCTGACCAGTCTGTTTGCTGCAAGGAGGCAAATTGCTGGGAGGCAGAGGCTGGCGGGTGGGGGCGAGAGGTGGGTGGGGCTTCAGCAGTATTTGCACAAACGTTTCCACCACTTTTGGGTGGGGAAAAAAGTGTGTCTTATAGGCCAAAAAATACAATATATGAGGCTAGCCACACTTCTGGAATCTGCTTGACAATAAGCATTCAAAAGTATTGCCAAGGAAAGCTTTGTGATCCTGAATTATAAATCTGGAAGCTGGTAGTTTAATCCCAAAATTATTGAATTATACTTAAAATAGAAGCAAAATCTTCCGCTGTCTTCAGGACTGTATCAATAAAAGAGGACTAACAAATGCTAGGCTTATTTTGGCCCACAGGCCTGATATAAAACTTGGTTTAAACTGAGTAACATAAGAAAGTAGTCTTGAACTTCAACTGTCTAACAACTTTTCACCAAAAACTTATTTCAGAGGCTTTCGAAATTTGCTTTGGAGAAAAACTCTTGGCACACATACATTTTCTTTTTTGTTCAGAGTTTCTCGAAACACATATTCATTGATTATTTCCTCATATCCCACAGACAGGAAAAGTTCTGCCAAAAACTCTAGAAGGAAGAATATTTTAAAGAAACTTGTATTAAAGTACAAAGATGAAATTATACAAATACTAAATAGGCAAGTTATTCTTCTCAAAAGAAAAAAATGGTTTTGTTGATTGTTTAAAAAAGAGACAGGCATCAATGCAGAAAATGATGCAATATCCAAAATCAGATTTCCTTCCATTTACCCAAGAAAACTGCTAAATATGGATTGCTCCTTTATGACGTACTTAAGATATATCTTTTAAATAATGATCTAGATATTATTAATTGTCAATATATTTTTAATAAAGTATTTTTTGAGAAAACCTGGAGATTATTTGAGGCAGTAGAGCTCATCTTAAAAGATAGCAGCTCTTACTGAAATTGGGTAATTGTCATATTCTTTTACAGCTGGTTATAAAATAGAAATATATCTGGATGGGTTATATTTTATTTATTTGTTAAATTTCTGTGCTGCTCATTACCTTTACAAGGTGACTCTGGGTATCTTACAAATTATTATTATATGAGACTGCCTTCACATTCTTCATCTTGTGTTACCATTTGACAGTCAGAATCAATAACATTTTTATTTCTTTGAAAGAAATAGGAGTAGGTTGTCCTACTTGGGGCTTCCCTGTGCACCTGCCCACCCATGGCGAGTAAGAAGAAGCTGGACTAAACTTTTTAGTATAATTTAGTCCAGTGTTTCACAATTTCAGCAGCTTTCAGATATGTGGATTTCAGATCCTATTTGTCTGAAAGTTGGAATCAGAATATGTGAAAGTTGCAAAGATTGAGAAATGCTGATTTAGTCAGATTCTCATTGCTTTCAAGAATACGAGAAAGTATTATCTTAAGAAAGAAATCCTTAAATCTAAATTGCTGAAATTGGGTATAAAAGGAACTTTGGAGGACTAGTTTCTTTAGGTTTATACTTTGTAGTGATTATTATTAAATTTGGACTTACACAAACTTACATGATTAGAAAAGGATTATATACATACCAAAATGAATGTTAACACTTGTTAAATAACTTTTTCTGATGTTGAGGCTGCTGTTTGCAGCTTTTTTTATGTTTAAACATATCTACTTTCTTTAATGTTGAACAAATTATTTTCTTCATCAGTACATTTGTACTGTAGAAAACCTTTCAATATCTTGGGTTTATTTATAAATTACTATAAAAATAAATTGTATTTTTGTTTTGTAAATTTTTCCTGTTTTTCAGTATTTGTTGCATGTTTCCTATACTGATATATGTATTATATAATATCTTAATTAAGATCTCACCATCAGAAAAAAAGTATGACCTGGTTCCATCTTGTCTTACGTAGAAGTTTTCTCCCAGCTTGCAAGTAGATTTAAACCTCAGCATTGCATGATCATGAAGGCCATAATCTCTGAATAGGACATATTTACCTGGTTTTAATACCTGAGAAAAATATGAAACACATTAAGCTGGACTTAATTAATACCCAAAATCATGTAATGATAAAAGCGGAACATTTTATGCCACTTTGGCTTGGTCCTGTTAAACAGACTTCATACAATTTCATTTCATTATAAAAGGGTTTAAAATGATTGACTTTTATTCAAATAACATTCCATATTAGTTATAATTACAGTAGAAAAATAAATTTCACTGTTGTCCTAAAACACATTTCACAGTTTGAATCAGTTACCATCATTTCCTTTAATCCAAGAATAACCTTAGTTTGCATTTAAGACATTTAAGACAATTATCGCACAAATTCTATATTACAACTTTTCAAAGCAGAAATACATGCTTAGGGCAAAAAATATATTAGAGCCATGCAGACTTGCCTTGTAAATATTGTTCAAAACGAAATGCATCTTTTCAGGATGAATGGCAGAAAGTACAAATATTAACATAACCACATCCACTGACTCTAATGGTACATTTTCCACAAGATCATCTTTGGTCAGGTCACACAGGAATACTTTGCATCTTTTGGCATCATATAAAGGATTTTGCTGTCAAATGAACATAGAAAAATATAGTACAATCTTATTTAAGTTTATATTTTGAAACCTGAAGCTATCACAGTAAATCATACAGAAGAATAAAATGCAGAATAATATAGGTACAGAATAATACAGGTTCCCTTTGTGAATGTTCAAAGTTACATGATAAGTGTCCCCTAGTGCTTGCAAACAAGTCCCAAAATTACAAATTTTGCAGCACCAAGGCAGTTGTTCGCCCTTACAAACAACTGCAGAGACTCTGCAACATTTGTCCTGAACATTGCTGGGCAAAATGGAGCTTCTGAGGGGTGGATCCGCCACTCCGATGCTCCTTTCGGGTCGCCGAATCCTCACCTGGCTAGTTGCAGGCCAAAATGGAGCTTGGGAGGAGCAGATCTGCCCCTCAGAAGCTCTACCTGGCAAGTTTTAGCCGAAATGGATTTCTGAGGGGCTTATGTGCCCCTCACAAGCTCCATTTGGGCCTCATGCTCCCCACAATTGCTTTCCCTCCCACCCAACCTGTTGCGCTGTCACTTACCTTGTGAAGATCAAGCCCTCACCTCGCCTGTTGCATACCGAAATGGAGCTTCTGGGGGGTAGATCTGCCCCTTGGAAGCTCCATTTCTGCCTGCAATGGACTGGGGGAGGCCTACAGAGACCCAAACAGAGCATTGGAGGGCTGGATGTCCCCCTGAAAGCTCCATTTCAGCCTGCAACATGCCACACAAGGCCTGCGGAGGGCTAAACAGAGGGTTGGAGGGGCAGATTCGCCCTTCAGGAGCTCCATTTCAGCTGGCAGCCTGCCAGGAAAGGCCTGCAAAGGCGTGAACGGAACTGCAGAGGGGTACATGCAGCTGAGAGACTGAGAGGAGATTGCTAGCTATATCTTCACAAGTGAGCCTGTATGGTAGGTTGGGAGTGGAAGCAATTGTGGGGAGCATGAGTTATTTCAATGAGTCAGGGAGCCCTTGGGTGTCCTTGGGCAGATGGCCTGTTCTATTAGTAGGCCCCCCGTGGCCTTTCCCACCCTGAAATATCTGTGCACTTAAACAAGCGTCACAATTGATTAGCGAATGCATGGGCAAAAGGAGGGAGTGATCCTGATCAAGGTACAAGATTCACTCTCATGAATCCTTGGGTTACAAATGGAATGGGAAGGCTCCACAACATTCATACCTGTAGAGAATAGCTTGGCTTGCTGGGGAATTGTGGGAGCTGAAATCTTTATTCTTAAAGTTGCCAAGTTTGGAAAATACTGGTTTAGACAGTGGATATTTTGAAGCTATTCATTATAATCTCACTCAGTATAGAACTGAAGACAACCAAGCAGAAAAGCAGATAATAAATATGAATCACAACCTTTCCCAAGCTAGTATTTCAGATAACTTTTTCAATTTCAAATCCACACTTCTTAAAATTGCTGAGATTTTGTTTATGCACCCACAGAAGAAATTTTTCAGACTTATTATATATAAAATTGTACAGTTTTCCTGAAAATACAACCTACCCCAAAAGTAATTCCTGGACTGATTTTTACAAGTGTGCCCAATATAGGCCCTAATTAAGACCCCACCCACTTCAGGATGCACAGGTAAAAATTAAGCTAGGGTGGGTATGGGGGATGGGTGGACCTATCCTATTACTTACCTTCAGATAGTTGCAGCCAGGCCTTGCACACCCCGACAACTGCCTTGCCGACCCATTTCTTCTGCAGCCAACAGGCTTTCCTAAAGGTCTCTGCAACCGATAACAGAGTTCCGGATCAATCTGGAGGCTTGTCATTGGTTGCAGAGGCCTTCAGGAAAGCCTTGTTGGCCACAGAAGTAGTTCCTGAAGGCCTCTGACAGTGAAAAGGAGGGCAGGGGCAACATGTGCAAATGACATGAATCAGTGGAAGACATCCCCTAAAATAAGACCTAGTGCTTTTTTTGGCAGCAAAAAGAATATAAGACAGGGTCTTATTTTGGGGAAAACATGGGTATGTATTTCTTCCAGCTTTTGGTGTGGAACTTTTATTGTATTATGTAATTGTTTTTACTATAGTGATTCATCATCATAAGTAGCCTTACAAAATTTTGAAATAAATAATTTAGATGCTCTGTTCCAAAATCTTCTGAGTAATATTTAATTACTGAGCACAAAACTCAAATTTCATGCTAAGATAATTTAATGAACTATCATATCAAATTAAAGAAATTGATAAATGGGTAGTTCAAATGAAAAAGTATTAGTTCCTAAATACTGACTCACGTCCGGTTGCATTTCCTTCGAGAAAGGACTGAAGACCACAACCACGCACGGGTTCAATCCATGCTGTACCTGTTAGACGGCTCCAAATGGGGTTAGAACCACCTTGAAGGGGTGGGGAAGAAGGGGGGAGACTGCCTGTCAGGTCGAGGGGAACCGCATCTCCCCTCCTTGACAAGGTAAACTCCCCCTGAAGACAGGCTGCAATGGTGGTTAAATATCGCTACCCTGAAGAAGGAGAGTTACCCAAGACAAAGATTGTGCAGGAGTGGTGGAGAAGCAGACAGTGTGGAGACCAGGCAAATTAAGTGCAATATCTGAATACAAGATACCCTGGATTTAAAACTTTAAAAAAAGATTGGAAAAGCAGCGACCAGAAGGAGAGGGGAAAAAAATTAGGAGATAAGTGAAAGTGCTTTGAACAGTAAAAGAATTAAATTGAAAGAGGAAAACATCTGTGTAAATTGGATTGTACTAAATTATACAATTAGCACTAAATAGGCATACTTAAAAAATGAACTTGAATGTGCCAAAAAGAAAAAATATACAATAATTGGATTTACTGGATTTTTCAAATTTAAAAGCCCTAAAAGGGAAAGGAAAGTGAAAAGAGAACTTGGAAATAACAGAGACCACCACCTAATAGTAAAGGAAAATTTTCAATGACTTTTTAAAAAGTGCTTGGTTCTATAAAGACTGGAACTTGACACAAAGAAAGAGGATCTTTGAAACAATAAGATAGAAACCCTGAAAAGTGAAATTACTATACTATGAAGGAAGAAGAAAGAAGCCTGAATTCTGGGAATACTAGGTGACTTTGAGCAAAATTTAAAACTCAACAGAAGGAACTTAACAATAAAAATATATGAACATTTGACTATTTTGACCCTGGAAACTCAAAATAGGATTTAACAGAAGTGGATGGTTAGAAGCTGGATTAAATTAACTACTAGATAACTGGACTGGATTTAAATACTGAAGAAAGAGGTAAAAGAAAAATTAAAATTAAAAGAGGTGCATAAGAATGGCAGAATACTGTCTGGAAATAAAATTGGATTTAAGAAGTATAAGGGAAATGATATGGAGAAAAGTGGAATTGTGCAGTATTACTGCTAGAAATTGGTGTCGTTGGAGAACAAAGATAGACAAGGAGAACCAGAAGGGGAGGAGTTGGTTAAAGAAGAGGCCAACCTCAATGAACAAATGACACAACAAACATTGAAACAGGAGGAAAAAACATGGAAATTAAAACCTGTCTGAAAGGACAATTAAAGAGGTAATTGATAGGAAAGTCAAACAAAGAAAAAGGAAACAGCAGAAAGGATAATTACAGGAGAAAGTTCAAGAGAGGGAGGGGGATAAAAAGTAGAGTCAGAAATGGAGGGGAAAAACAAAAAAATTAAGGAAAAAAGGAATAAGGGAAAGGACCAGAAAAGAAGGGGATATAGAAAGCCAAAAATAAAAAATAAAAAGAAGCTATATGGCTAGAAGACCTAGAGATAATGGGTAAATTGAGAATAAAAAAAGGGGATTCTACAAGTAAGATATAAACAGGTATAAGGATATAGATTGTAAAAAAATGGAATGATTGGAACTGATGTTTTTGTTTTTATTTTTTTCTATTTGATTACTTTCTAAGAATTATTGTTAAATTTACTGGATTACATGTAAAGATGGGATTATTATAAGAATGTCAATTACATTAAATGAAATTAAAAATATAGTTAAAATGAACTATGAGAATTGTACTAAAAACAGAAATGATCAATTTCTTTATTTAAATGAAAAGATTAATGTATTAGAAAAAATAAATATTTTAGAATAAAGAAAATAATACAATGTGGAATCTAACCTAAAATGTATATGTGATATGTAGTATTTAGGTGATAACTAAAAATGATTATATTATGGTAATTTTAATGAACTAAAGGGGACTGAATTGAATGATATACAAGACAAAAAGGTGGTGCACTCAAATGGGTAATTAAGGGGGAAATGTTTGGAATTATTAACTCTAAGATGGAATTCAATAATGAAATAAGAATATATGATGAAATTGCAAATATGACAGATAAAAGTATAAAAATACAATGAATATAGATTAAGAAATAAAGAGTTTTAAGGTACTACAAGGAAGATAAAAGTATAATGAAATAAAAACAGAACAAGATATGAATTAAAAATTGATCAAATAAATGTGGAAAACACAATATTTTTGAAAATGTATAGAAAATGGAAAATGTAATGATACGAAACTGAATATGTGGGATAGATATGTAATTATGGTCATGTTTGTATGGAAATATAAAAACTTGGAATCGCACTGTTCACTAAGAGATGTTTGTAAAAGTCAAAAATAAAAAACCTTTTGAAAAAAAAAACTAAATACAGACTGACATTGCTATGCATAAACATTAAAAATAGGATTTCAGCTAATAATGATTATCTAATTCTAATTAATTTTAGCAAATCTAAACCAATATAATGATACCAAGTCTTAATGCCATTTTTGCTTTCTCTTCATTTATTTTTAAAGACAATTATTTTCAAAATGCATGTATTCACTTAACGGAAGAAAAAAATGACAAATATTTTACTAACCTTTACATATTCCACTGCTCTGGGAGAGAAGTCACAAGCATAAGCAAACATATTCAAATCTTCTAAAAGTGGAAATAAACAGTTCCCAACACCACAACCTGCTTCCAGAATTGTCAGTTTTTGATCTTCAAACTGAAGACATGAGAAAATAATAATTGTAATTGTCTGATCCTTTCAAACAAAGTGAAAAATTTTTTGGACTAATAACATTAGCTATTAGAATCAAATTTATTACGATGAACCTCCATTCACTGGATCCCACACGACAGATTATCCAATCACCACAAAGATGTATTCCCAAATTAATGACCAAAAATAAAAGGTGATTTTATTATACTCCCATTAAATAGTGGTTTTGTTGAAAAGCAAGAAACACTTCATTTAAAAGCAACTAAAACTAACATGTATTGTGATTCAAGTCATATAATTTATTCAAGTGTTGCGTCTTGATACATACAACAAACTGAATCTTAGTCAGTCAGTTAGAAGCATAAGATCAGTCAAAGATAGTTTCTTGAAATTAAAAATATAAAACAGAATTCATGATATTTTTGTATTTTATATGAAAATGAGTTAGTTATTACTTAATTATGGAAGTTACTTTATCAAGAAACTGGACAAATTTGCCCAGAATTCATCTAATCATTTTGATGTGTCATTCTGAATAGAGACCAACATTTACAATTTAGCTAATCCTTACTGTTTTTAATAGTGACAAAATGTTAAGAATATAGTCCAGGAACTCCATTTGTTCACTGAATGAATACTTGTTTCAAACAGCACAATACCCTGTCTTTTGGGAATTGGAACCAGATACCTCTAGAAAAATGAATCATCTTCAATCAAATTGGTACCAAGAACTGACTGACATTAATATTAAAATTTCCATCTCCAATTTTATCATGGGATGTGCAAAACAAATATACTGCACCAACCTAGCATGCATGTTTTATAGCATGCATAAGATCAGTTAGGAGTGTCAAACTGGCGGCTTGCGGGGTGGATGCATCACATGCAGGCCATGCCCACCCCAGCTCCATGAAGGGAAAAAAACTTTGTGAAATGTCACATGTTGATGTGACATGGCAAATTTGAGTTAGAGGCTTCCAATTCAGAGATTTTTCTATAGTAATTCTTTATTGTCCTCTGGTGCTAGAGAATGTGAAACTCACTTTATGGCAGGCTTTTAATTCTTCAAACTCTCTAGTTGTCCAGTGTCTGTCTTTGAAAAAATTGGTGCTGTTCCTTTTGTAGAATAGGTCCCAGTTCTTTTGTGCTTCTTTCTCAAGTTTCTGCTGCTTGAAGTCAGATATTAAGACCTGATTTTGGGCTAATTGTTCAGGACCGAGAATTCTTGTCTTCTGCCCATTTTTTGAGAAAGACCCATCTTCACAAACAATTATTACCTCATCAGTATGAGGAATAGATGAGTGACCTTTTAGAATTTCAGATTTAATCATCTTAATTACTGGACAGCAGATTCAAAGTTGGATTAATCCTTAATTATATAATTGCCAATATCACATATCATACAAGAACTAGATGTAAAAACACAACAAAGAAAAGTTACTATTTTGCAATTTTCTCTGGATACCAAATGATAAAAACATTGACAATACCATCATTTCCCTTACTTTCATCTTCTAAAACTTCTAAAACAGGAGTGTCAAACCCACAGTCCACTGACTGGATACGTCACAAGCTGCCCGCCCCTACCCGATTTAGTGAAGGGGAAAAAGTTGAGATACATCACATGATGCCAGAGTTGACGACGTGAGTTTGACACCTCTGCTCTAAAAGCATACTTTAATTAATATATAAAGAACATGTTCTGCATGAATTGACAGGTCACAAAGAGAAATAATGTAACCAGTTACAGTTCTTTACTACTGACTATCAAGGACAGAAAAAATTAATTTGATTCTTATGGAACTTTAAGCCCAGATGTAACTCAAGTTTCAGTTTAGTTTAGATGTGTATATCCTGGTTGAATTACAGTATTCTGGGTTCAGAAGTAAGCAGAGGCAGTCCTTGAAAAGGACCTCTGTTTAGTTCTGAATAAAGAGACCACCAGTCTAAACTAGAGATAGTCCTCAACTTATGATCAAAGTTGAGCCAAAAATTTCTGTTGCTAAGTGAGCCATTTGTTAAATGAGTTTTGCCCCATTTTATGACTTTTCTTGCCTCAGTTGTTAAGTAAGTCACTCCAGTTCTTAAATTAATAACATGGTTGTTAAGTGAATCTGGCTTCCTCATTGACTTTGCTTGTCAGAAGGTCTCAAAAGGTTGATTCTGGGACACTGTAGCCATCATAAATATGGGTCAGTCGCCAAGTGTCTGAATTTTGCTCATTTGATCATGGGGATGCTGCAATGGTCGTAAGTGTGTAAAACAGTCATAAGTCATTTTTTTCAGAGCCATTTTAATTTCAAATGGTCACTAAATGAACTGTTGTATGTCAAGGACTACCTGTACCAACAATTTGAAAAAAGGCAATAGCCAATCAATTACAATCTGTAGCCAATTCAAGTATTCAAAGCCCAACCTGAAATTACCAAGAGATGAATTGTCCTGGTAGGAGCCTCACCTGTTTTAAAATCAATTAAATATCAATTAAATATATTTAAATCAATTAAATAGAAAATCTATTGATCTGAGAGGACCTCTATTCACATTTTTACATTCCTGTTTTCCAAGCGAACACAACAGAAAGTGTCCCCAGGTGATCGATTCTCGTTCAGCTCCGAGGAAGAGCGTATCATGCAGAAAGACCAATTATGGATCTGGGTTAAATTTCCCGGTACTGAGAGCTGCTAACAATTCAAGAATCTTTGCATATGAGGCCAAATGCGTCAGTCTTGTCCATAGTGCTACCACGTCCCTCATATCTATCTACCTGTTTGGGCCCGCTAAGACCTTCCTGGTTCCGCCATCTGCCCTTCTTCCCCCTAAAAAATTCCCGAATCCTCCCTGCCCAAAAACTACGACACCGTACAGTACCAAGCCCCGTGGTCCCTCTCGATCGGTTCCCCCGGACGGGGAGCGTTTTCTCAGTTGCACGTTGCTCCGAGCCCGGAAGAGAAGACGGCAAGGCGGAGCTGGGCGGCTGCGGGGGTTCTTGTTCTCGGCTTGCGCCGCGATAACCATGAACGGCGTGGCAAACCCGCTGCTGGACAAGGAGGAGCATCCTCTGCAGCTGGGCGAAAGCTTCGAACGGCATCCTAAAGCCTCATTTCACACCATTCGCTGTGAGTGCCCCGGCAGAAGCGGCTCTTGTGGGCCAGGCCGGCGACCTGAAAGGATCGGCTTAATTAAGTTGGCCTGCTCGTGTCAAAAGAGGGTCCTAACCGCGTTAACCTATGCCTGCCTAACCGAAAACAGGGTTCACTGAGTTCAATGTGATTTACTCCCAGGTAAGTGGGAAGAGCAGTCTTCCCCACCCTGGTCCACTCCTAAGGTTTGGATTACAACCTCCATCATCCTCAGACAAGTGGTAGCTGCGTGCTGGGGTTCAGTACTTTGGAGCGCACTATGTTGGGGTAGGCATACCTACACTTCTGTGGGAGTAAGCCCAATTGAACTCACTTTCTGATACATAATTGGTTTTAGGATTTAGAGAATAGTTTGCTTCTTTATTAGATTTATATGCTGCTTATCTCTCCTAGGGCGACTCAAGGCAACATACAATAAGTAAAACAATAAATATTAACACTAAAAATGATTTAAATTAACAAAGATGGGAAGGAATATATACACAGGGAGGCAGATATACACAGGGAGGAGTTGGGGGCTTACCTCAGTCCATTAACCATCTCCAGAATGACACATTTCTATTGGAGCCCAGCTCAGTTGGCAGAGCCAGGTTTTCAGGCCCTTTCCACAAGCCAAAGGGATAGGTGCAGATCTCACCTGGAGGGGGATGATGATCTAGAGATTTTAATAACTAATATCCACAAAAAGGCTTAGTACAGTTAAATAGTTTGTGGATCCCTGTGTAGTGAGGATTAAGCCAATTGTATTCTTGTGGGAATAAGGCCACTGTTTTAAACCACAATATGGTTGGTTTACATTGTGTGCAGTTATTAAGCAAGAGAGTATTTTGACCATATCATCATTTTAATGCATATTTCCCCCTCCAAGCTGTATAAACTTAAATGTTTAGAGTAGGAGTGTTAAACTCACATCGTCAAGGAGGTGTGCATGATGTATTAGAACTTTTTCTCCCTTCGCTAAATTGGGCTTGACTATGGGCAGCATGTGATGCATCTGGCCCACCAGCCGGGAGTTTGACAGCCCTGGCTTAATAGATATAAGTATATCAGGTGATGTGTTTTTATGTAATGAAGGATAGTGTGACCTGAGGAGATCAACACCCTATATCAAGGTGTGCATAATTATTAGGCAGCTTCTTTTCCTCAGGCAAAATAGGCCAATAAAGAGATTTAACTGACTCTAAAAAGTCAAAAATTGTAAAAAGTCTTTCAGAGAGATGCAGCACTCTTGAAATTGCAAAGATATTGGCGTGTGATCACAGAACCATCAAACATTTTGTTGCAAACAGTCACCATGGTCAACATGGTCGCAAGAAATATGTTGAGAAAAAAAGGCACGTTAACTGCCAAAGTTTTGAGAAGAATCGAACTTGAAGCTACCAGAAATCCATTATCCTCCAGATGCAATCTACATGGAGTGCCCAGAAGTACAAGGTTTTCAGTGCTCAGACATAGCCAAAGTAAGGAAGGCTGAAACCTGACCACCACTGAATAAGGAATAAAAGTTGAAATCGCAAGACTGGGCCAAGAAATATTTGAAGACAGATTTTTCAAATATGTTATGGACTGATGAGATGAGAGTGACTCTTGACAGACCAGTTCAATGGGCCCTTAGCTAGATCAGTAAGGGGCACAGAGCTCCGCTTTGACTCAGACATCAGCAAGCTGGAGGTTGGGTACTATGGGCTGGTATTATTAAAGATGAGCTAGTTGGACTTTTTTGGGTTGAAGATGGACTCAGAATCAACTCCCAAACCTACTGCCGGTTTTTAGAAGACACTTTCTTCAAGCAATGGTACGGGAAAAAGTCTGCATCTTTCAAGAAGACCGTGATTCTTATGCAGAACAATGCTCCATCGCATGCATCAAAGTACTCCACTGTGTGGCTAGCCAGTAAAGCCTTTAAAGATGAAAGAATAATATGGCCCCCTTCCGGATCTGACCTAAACCCTATGGAGCAGGGGTCGGCAACCTTTTGGACCTCAGGGACCATCAAACTCATATTTTTAAATCCTGAGGACCACTAATATGATTTTTTTTTAAAAAATATATATATATTTAATATAAACTTTTTATTTTTATATTAAATATAAATTTAATATAAAATTAATTTAAATATTTTATACACACACACACCAACATATATGGTATTCAGCTTTGTTCAACTTGAAGTCTGATGATGGCAGATGGGATTCTGCCTAAACATTGCTACAACTTTAAAAGCACAACTATGATGATATGGGAAAATACCCGAACAAAGCTGAATACCATACATGTAAGTACCCGCGAAAACTTAAGAAAGTATGTATGTATGTATGTATATATATATATATATACATACACGTGTGCTGTTCAGCTTCCTTCGGGTATTATCCCACGTCATTGTAGTT
>BLBF01000266.1:1532219-1557423 GCA_015471245.1 Laticauda colubrina
GGTGGGGGGGTTAGGTTGGAGCTTTCAGAGAGAGTCTGTTTTTGCCCCGGTGTTTGCCTGGCTTGTGGCATGGAGATCTTTCTATTTGAGAGTGCAGGCTTCCAAATGATACATACACATACATACATACATACATATATACACACGCTGTTCAGCTTCCTTCGGGTATTTAAAAGTACAACTACAATGATGTGGGACAATACCCGAAGGAAGCTGAACAGCATACATGTAAGTACCCATGAAAACTTAAGAAAACAAATAGATAGATAGATAGATATAATATAAAAATGCTTATTTAATTATAACAAAATTATAAATGCTTAATCATAACTGTGGGGCACAGTGAAGGAAAGGAGGGACCTCTCTCCTTTGGGGGGAAAGAGTATTTAAAAAAAAGCCACTAGTGCCTGAAGGCAGGAAAATCTGGATGGGGAGGAACCCCCTCAAACTGAAGAAAAGCAGAGCCCCCCCCCCCCAATCTGGTCTCCTGTTATTTCAAATCCCGCCCAACTCAGAGGAAACCTCTCCTTTGCCAGGTGTGGCTGTCTAGAGTTGGGGGAGGAAAGGAAGGCCAGGCTGGAAGCACAAGGAAGACAGGCTCCTAATAACCAGGCAACACCCCCCCCTCGGCCTCCATACAAGAGGACTCCCCGAGGCTAAGCTCCAAGTTTCTCCTGCTGTTTCCAAGCAGAAAAAGGTCTGTGTGAAGGTCAAAGGGTGTGTGTGTTGAGCCCAGAAAAGCTTGAGCTCTTGCCTGCACAAACAAATAAGTTTATTAGGAACCCTTCTTCCTCAGTGCTCTTTTGGTCTGGGCATTTGGTCTCCCCCCATGCCCCATGGCAAAGGAAAGCTAGCCCTCCTACTGTTCCCCCTGCTCCCTCCTCCCCAGTCAATCCTACTTCAGGACAGAGGAGAATGCGCTGGAAATGTGTGTTGGCATTTCCAACACGCCTTTCTCCAGCGCTCGCCCACAATTCTTTGTGTTCCTCCAGGCCTGGTTTGCTGAGGGGGGAGAACAACATGTCTCTGTGGCTCCCTCCATGGTCCCAGCCATCGCTGCCTGGGGAAGGCACAGGAAAAGAAAGTGATCAGAAACATAGCTCTTGTTGGGGCGAAAGAGCAGAGATTGGGGAAGACACAGGCAACAGAAAGCGGTGTTTTTCAAATGTAGCAGCTTGCATTTTGTGCCTGTGCCTTCCTCAATCTCAGTTCTTTCGCCCCAGTGAGAGCTATGTTTCTGCTCGCTTTCTGTGCTTTCCCCGGGCAGAAAGTTGTGCTGTTTTTTGCAGGTTTGCGCTTGGCCAAAGGGTGGGGGCCAGCAGGTGGGTGGGCCACATGGGCAGCACAGCCTTGTGTTCCTGCACAACCTGGATTAATTGCTTTCGGGGGGCATTTCTCTGTAAACCATCAGAATTTTCTTATGGACCATCAGTGAGCCTCAGCCCACTGGTTGGGGACCACTGCTACAGAGAACTTGTGGGCCTTTCTTAAATGGGAGATTTATATTGAAGGAAAATACTACACTTCTCTGAACTGTGTCTGGGAGACTGTGGTTGCTGCTGCACAAAAAGTTGATCATCAACAAGTTAAGAAACTGATAGACTCCATGAATGGAAGACTTATGGTTCCTGAAAAGAAGGGTGGCCATATTAATCACTGATTTTTGTGTGTGTGTGAAATGTCAGAAAGGTTTATTTGTACATTTTGAGTGTTTACTATCCTCACTTTAACATGCAAATGAATGAATGAGATCTGCAAATTTTTGTTTAGTTGCATAATAATTCTGCACACTTTTAGTTGTCCAATAATTATGCACACATAGATACACTCCTAAGAAAGCCAAAACCTCCCTTTTACTTTCTTAAATGTTCAGGTTTGAGGTTTATTAACATTTTGGGTTGACCAAGAGCATTGTAGTTGTTCAATAATGAAATTAATCCTCTCAAATACAACTTGCCTAATAATTGTGCACAGAGTGTAAAGTATTTTTTTTTTTAAATAACCCTTTCAGAACATTCTGGACAAATATGTGACTGTAGCAGTTGCTTTTATTTATTCAGGTTTAATATGCTATGTGAATGGTTAGTTGACAGTTTAGTGTTTAGATCAAGCAATTAAATCAGTGGACTATGATTGTTAGTTATGGATTAACATAAGGCATTTTCGGCAAATCTAGTCCTACCTATCCCTTCTGTAAAGAGCTTCATCTTTGGACATTTAGTTGCTGAGGTTTCAGTTTCCAAGCATAAAAGGAGTTTATACAATTTTCAATTTCAGTTTCTAGTTCCTCAACAATCAGTTGAAGGTTTTGAGTGAAAAAGCTGCTCAATTAAAAAGAAAGGAAAACTAGCAAGGATACCATGAGCCAATCAGTTCTCCCTCCAGATGTTCAACAGAAGATGCCACAGAAAAAGGACGCTAAGTTAAAAATAGACATAAACATAAAATGGGATTAATGGAAAAAGAATTAGCACAGAAAACCAGAGGTGCGAAACAGAGCTATTTTGAAGATGCAAATAAACCAGGTAGATGGTTAGCATATAAACTGAGAAAGGAGAAAGAATCAAGGAAAATATTGCAATTAATAAATGATCAAGTTTGCTATGAAAGTAAAGAGAAGAAGGAAATTATACGAGACTATTATGGGAAACGATACACACAGGAGAATATTGACGATGAAAGAGTTAAACAGTACTTACAGAAATCTAATCTACCCCAGATACCTAAAGAAATTGAAATAATGTTAGAAAGCAATATAACGATGATGGAGTTAACTGAAGCATTTAAGAAGCAAAAAAAGAAAGGCACCAGGCCCAGATGGACTTCCGGCGGAATTTTACAAAACACTACAAGAATCGTTGAATCTTTCATTGTTAGAAGTTATAAATGAAGTTGTGTTAAAGAAGAAGATACCTAAATCATAGTCAGAAGCTTATGTTACACTTGTCCCAAAAGAAGAGGCCGACCCATTACAAATCAAGAACTATAGACCTATGTCCCTACTAAACGCAGATTATAAAAGTTTTGCTTCAATATTGGCAGAAAGACTTAAAAAATACCTAAATAATTTTATTCATCCTGTTCAAAATGGATTTTTGCCAAAGAGACAAATTAAAGACAATATGAGAGTAATCTTGGACACTCTGGAATACTACGAGGCATTTGTACCTGAAAAACAATTGGCCTTGATATTTTTAGATGCACAGAAGGCATTTGACAATGTGAATTGGTGATTCATGTTATTACAAGCTGGAACAGATGGACTTTGTTAAAAAATTAATCCAAGCAATAGAAGCTATATATCATAACCAAATGGCAAAAGTAATGATAGAGGGAGAACTGAGAGACTCTATTGATATAAGAAAAGGAACAAGATAAGGGTGCCCACTGTCACCTTTGTTGTTCATGTTAACCTTGGAAGTATGAAACAGAAATATTAGAGAAGAAAAGGATAAAAAAGGGATGAAAATTAAAAAGGAAGAATTTAAATTGCAAGCATTCACAGATGATCTGGTTTTTATTTTAGAAGACCCACTAGAAACAGCAAGAACAAGTCTGAAAAATGTTGGAAATGTCATCAGATACCTGGCTCATATTACCATATGTGGTGGATGTGCGAGGATGCCAAAAAATATTGGACTAAAATCTACACATGGTTGGAAAAAATGACAAAAAAGCATATAGACTTGAGACCAGATTTATTTTTATTGGGAATTATACCTGAAATATATAGTAAAGAATTGAAATATTTGATTGTAAATGTATTAACAGCGGCTAGGATCGGCTAAAAATTGGATAAATGAGAAAATACCAACATAGGAAGAAGTTATTAAGAAACTAATGGAATGTGCTGAAATGAGTAGATAGATTGACATTTGAAATCAGAGAACAAGAAATAAACAATTTTATAAAATTTGGGATCTATTCTATCAATGGTTAGACAATAAAAATGGTAATAAAATATGTAGATTTTTAGAACATAATATATAAAGATGTATTTTTTAATTATATCTACAAAATGATTATAGGATAGATTTGAGATGGAAATATGAACTGTCATAAAATAAATTAAGTAAAATACGGATTATTTTGTAAAATATGAATGAACAATAGTATAGTCAAATGATTGATTAACAGAGATATTAATGTATTTAGGAATATTTCATTGACAATATGAATACATATACAATGTAATTCTAATTGGAGACTATGAAGTGGAAGCACAAAACAGTGTAAACCAACCAACACATTGTATGTACATATATGGAAGATGGTTTGATGTTTTTATGTTGTGTTTGTTTTTGTTTGTCTTTAAAAAAACAATAAAACTTTTTTTTTTTAAAGAAATCTCACAGTGTTCCTAGGACTAATCTAATAAGTGAGTAGGAAAACCTCTCTCTTATACACTTGAGGTTCTTTGATTTGTAGGTGTGAATCTTTGAAGACTGATTTGTGTTCAAGTTCCTGTTTTTTGAGATTGGAATCTCTTCCTAGGATCTTGTTAGGAGTAATTGTTTTATAGTCCAATCTGCTTTTCCCTGATCCTTTGTGGCTATCAGTTTGCACCTGGTTGCAAGATCCTGAGTTTCCTGTTATGCTGTTTGCTTTTCACAAGTTTTGTGTAGCTTGCTATCTATTTAATTTCTGTGTGAAAGGATCCTAGCTAATGTGTGTCCCATACAAAGGTGGAGTCTAATGGAGCTGTCCCTGCTTGTGTTTTCACCTCCCCTTTCTTTTAGGGGAAATTTTCCTTCCCCTTCTAATGTTTTCCTAGAAGAGAGGGGAATCGTAATTTCCAACACTCTCAAAGAAAAAGGCAAGTTAAAACTTATAATTACAGTTAATAGCACAGGATATTGATTAATATCTATTCGGAGCACCAGGAAAGAACATTTCTAGAAAAAAGTTGGTAGAGTTGGCCACTTACAGAGTTGCCATTTGAAACAAAAACTGGTCTTATAGATGAACTTTAAGAAAAATGGGTCAATATTTTTTTTTAAATTAAGGCTTTTCATTTTTATTTTTGATAGCAGATAATAGATATAGCAGATAAAAAAATTAAGTATGCTGTGTTGGAGTATTGGCTAACAAAGAATGAATATTAGCAGAAGAACATTATAAGGTGGTATTTCAATTTAATTCATATTCTGCACATTCACTCTTAAAGATGGCTCCAAAATTATTTTTGAATGCCAATGAAAAGAATAAAATTCAAGTAGTAATAAGATTGTTTATGAATAAATACTCATAAAACATCCTTTATCATCTGATGCATGTTTAATATCAATTATTATATCCTCTAGATGATTTTAAACCAGCATCTATAGATACATCTTGTGAAGGGGAACTTCAAGTTGGTAAAGGAGATGAAGTCACAATTACATTACCACATATTCCTGTAAGTTTACCATATGTTACATTGGGGATTTGCCTTCTGTGTCAAGCTTCTTACAAGCTTTGCTCTGAACTTTTCATACATAGCCAAGGAGAGCATGACATACTTCATAAAAACAATTTGTGGGAATTAACACTTGAGAACATCATTTTTAACAACTGTCTGTCCAATGTGCTATGCATACTTTGAGAATAATTGCAAAGAAATATGTTAGCCTGACTACAAATACAACTTTTTACAGTATCATTGAAATAAGCACTTCTGATTTCCATGCAAGCTTGAAGAAAGATGCTGCTGCATTAATGAACCAAATCATCAATATAATGCATCTTTATATAGGATTTATAGTTCTTTTGTCAAGCCCTCTTAGGGATGCTGCCATTCTTAGGGAGGAGGGAGCAAGTTGTTGGAATTGAATTATTTGCATGTTTTCACTTTTGCTATAATGCATCAGATTTAGAGAGTGGGCAATGGATGGGCTTTGTTTCCTCCCAGCTGGTTCTAGCTTTCCAAGATCACAGCACCCTGAGTGTGAACTACTATTAAGCTAACGTCTTGGAGTTCTCAAAACACCTTTGCAACATATTATTGGCTACTTGTGGACTGAGGAATTGGGGTGTGGTTTGAAGAGGGAAAAATAGCTTAATACTTGGGTGGAAACTTCAGATTCTGCTGACTTCTCTGCAATCACTTTGTCTCAGTAAAAGTTTCCTTTTGAACTACCAAGAGTCCTGCTTTCCTGAGAAGATAGTTGAGGCAGGTCCTTAACATTTTTTTTTCAGACTTATATGGAATCTATATAAAGTTTAGTGTATGTGCTTGTGAGGTTTATAATTGTCTGATGTTTCAGGGCATGCATACTTGCAATAATCAGTCTAAAGCAAATATGTATCCTCTCAATTTCTGGCAACTTTATATATAGATATTATATTTAAAACATTGGATCATTGTTTTCATTGCATAATATTATTTTGGCTATATATGAATTCTAATGAATATAGAAGGATTCATAAAATAATATTTCTGCATTCTCTAGAATTATGTTAAGTTCTGAAAATCTATTTCTGATATTGGATATAAATAATATTGATTATATATTTGTTTGAGATATTGAAGCATAACTAAATTTTTTGTTTGATTTTTTTTGTGAACTATATTCTAAACTATAAATAAAATATTTTGTTGCATTACCTATCTGCATTGAAAATAATATTTAATACGAAGTGTTTAGTCACCAAGTTAGCCATATTAGTCTATTGTAGCAAAATCAACAAATACTTCCCTACTGGTTTATGAGCAGAGTTATTCTAATTTCAGATGTTTCTTCCTAATAGCAAACTCAGTGTACAGACAATTGGTTTTTTTTAAATTAGCAAATGAATAAATCATTTTTGTAAATAGCAAGTACTATACTGAATATATAGTAATTTTGCCAAAATAAATATGATTTTTTTCCATCAGAAATATAGTAATGATCATCATAGAACTAAATATCAAGAAAATACCAATTAAAGCATAATCTTCTGAGTTGGATTTTAGCATTGATTATGCTATGTTTGATTTTCTTTGACCTGCACATAAATAGTTATTTAGATTTAAATATATTATTTACTTTTCTTGAACATCAGGGTTCTACACCTCCAATGACTGTATTCAAAGGAAACAAAAGGCCTTACCAAAAAGACTGTGTACTTATTATTAACCATGATACTGGAGAATATGTGCTTGAAAAGCTAAGCACCAGCATTCAAGTCAAAAAGACAAGGTAACACAGGCACAAACATATGGGGTCAATATGGATCAGCACAAAGTATAATTCTTTCTGAAATAAACTGTTCTTTTATGTCCTGCTTTTATCTTGACTATATAAAATAATAAACATTAAACATCAAAATGATGAGAAGAAACTAATCTAGTACATAGTCTTTAACCTCCACTCTTAAATGAAATGGCTACTTCAAGTATATCCATTATGTTTTCTCCATATTAAAACATTAATTATCACTGAACTTATCAGTCATTAGTAAAGTTACTAAAGAAATGACCTAGATCAGGGGTGTCAAACTCATGTCATGGTGGCATCACATGATGTATCAGGACTTTTTTCCCCTTCGCTAAACTGGGGGGGGGGGGAGCACGTGATGCATCTGGCCTACAGGCTGTGAGTTTGACACCTCTGACCAAGGCTAGGTGATGTTTTCAATTTTTAAACATTCTTGGGAAAGTTAAATTTTCCTCCTCCAATTTAAAGAACAGGAATTTAGCAGTTCCATAAGCAGTACATTAGTATTATTTATTTACACAACTCTGTAAAATTTAGTAGTTTAAAATTTAGTAAGATTAGAGAAAATGAGAGAGTAGAAATTCGATTTTGTTTATCATATTTCTAAGATGCCCATCTCTCAAAAAACTGTACCAATCCTAATTCCTTAATTCCCTCAGTTACCAAGAAGGATTAGAATTGGAAAAATTGCTCTGTAAGGAGAAGCAATGTAAGGGAATAACATTTGTAGAGTGGATCCAATTACATTAGATACAAAGGTTCTTTGTCTGAAAGGGAGGATCCAAGATTACATTGCAATTATTTCCAATATGAGACAAGTAGTAAAGGCTTCTTTTTCTTAAGATAATTAAATAACATGACTCAAAATACATTAAATTTATGATAAGTTATGGAAAGCAATTACATATTATGCATGTTATCTGTTTTAAACATTTCCTTTCAGAGCTGAAGGCAGCAGTAAAATCCAAGCACGAATAGAACAGCAATCTACTCGAGCTGCACAATCTTCCACCCAGTTCAGAGCTCCTACAAAGCCTGCAGCTGGACCTAAAACTTCACCAATTAAAGACAATCCTTCACCAGAGCCTCAGTTGGATGATATTAAAAGAGGTAGAACACTTATTATAGCTTACCTGTTGTCTGAGATGGAAAGAAAATCTATTACTCCCCCATCTCCAAAAGTATATTTCATTCAGTATATTTTTCCAATGGCAGCACAGCTTATAACCTTCACCATCCAGCCACCTCACAATTATATTAATTGAAACCAAATCTAATTTAATTAAGACTTACATCTTTTAAAACCATGGACTATTGGGGTAGGCTAAATAATTGAGATCCAATGGGGCATTATAGTTAAGTTAAAATTAGAATCTTAGTCCTTGGGCAAAATCAACCTTACAGGAAATTAGAATTGCAGGGACAAGTGCTATCTATATGATCTTCAACTTCTTAAGAAAACTCAGGCTATATTTTAATGAATAATTAAACTTTAAAAATGACCCTCCTATTTTTATTCTAGAACTAAGAGCTGAGGTTGAAATTATTGAGCAGATGAGTAGCAGTAGTAGCAGCAGTTCATCTGAATCTGAAAGTTCCTCTGGGAGCTGTGATGAAACTTCCAGCACTGATGGGGGTGAAACTGCACATCCTTCTCCTTCTCAGCAGTGTAACAATAAAAATGTGATTGCCAATGGTACTGGCAGGGCACAAGGCAACAATCAACTCATGAATACTCTCAGTAAGTTTATTTTCACTAAGCATTATACAATATAAGTCATACTATATAATTGAAACCTGGAAATTATGAGGATTTTAAACCAAGATTTAATGAGGGCATTCTGCTCAGAAAGGCTGCTCTATGCACAAGTTGTCCTCATTCCTGAAGGATAACAATACCGAAATAACAAAAAATTTTATCTATGGGAATTGGGGAGTAATGTACAAGAATCTGTGGTTAACCTCCCATAGGAGTTGTCTGTGTAATTATCTCTACTCCCTCATCTTTCATACCCAAGTGAAATGCATCCCATTGGATCAGCTCAATCAGAATGGATCCATATGGCACCTTTTTGGCAACTAGTCTCTTTCAAGAGACCTACTGTGGGAATAGTCTGCAAGCATCACTAACATTCAGAAGCCCCATAAAATGGTGATGCTGCCTACAACTTGCTTGCATTAATTTCTGTCATGCTGCTAGATATTAATGCTGCCCACACATAACTTTTGGAAATCAGTAATTCATAAATTACATGTGGAGAAGATGAACATCCAGTGGCACATTCAAGAGGTTGTTCACGAAACAACTGCAGGTAGTGGGGAAGCAATATGGTATAATACAGGTAACTCCCACCATCAGCTAGAAAAGTAATTTGAAAGGTGATAAGCTACTTAAATTCTTACAATCTAGTTGCAACTAAGTGAGAAGGAAGAACAAGTATAGACATCTTGCTTAGATGATATAATCCTTTCAAAAATATATGTATGCATCCACAAAAGCTTGTTTGCTTTTTTGCCATGTGCATTTTTTGCAGATACAAAAATGTTTGTAGGCTTAGTTTTTATAATTATTTGTGGATATGAGACTGCAGATAACAATGATATTTGTGCACATTACTCACAAACATCCTTTTTTCTGTTGAGTCCTTGCTAGTCTCTAAATTGATCGTTTGCTTGTAGATGTTTTATTACTTGGTTAATGGCAATAGCATTTAAACTTATACAACACCCAGTAGTGCTTTAGAGCACTTCCTAGTTAGTTTACAATATAGAAGTGCTATTTGAATATTGCCCCCAACAATCTGGTTCCTCATTTTACCAACCTGAGAAAAATGGAAGGCTAAGTCAATCTTTAGCCCGATCAGGCTCAAACTCCAAGGTGTGGGCAGAGTTTTCCTACAATGCTTCATTTTAAGCAGGAGTGGGTTTCAAAAATTTTAGCAAAGGGTTCTCTGCCTGGTTGCTGGGTAGGCGTGGCCATGGCCTAGTCAGCCTCCTACACCATGGGGGGGGGGGTGTTCTTTTGTTCTTCCTGGGCTCCAGAGTCTCTCTAGAAGCTGGAAATGGGCCCATTTCTGGCCTTCCTGAGCTTCCAGGAGACCCCTTTTTCACCCTCAAGCCCTCCGTGCATGCCCTGCACTCACCTACATCCAAAATGGCCCGTGCGGGGACTCCTGGGCAGGGTGGGGCCAGCCAAGAATGAGATTTGGGGGTTTTCCAAACTGTACAGAATCGTAGCTAAGGGCTCTCCTGAACCCCTGCGAATCCCCAACAGCTCACCTGATTTTAACCATCGAGGATCTTTGTCATAAGATCATGGGTTCCTTGGGTAGGATATTGCTTTCTGCTTGTTTGTCTGATATTAATCTCTGCTCTTACCCTCAGTCCAGGGTATTGACTGCTGGAAAGGATGTGTTCTAGTCTTTTTGTTTCTTCCTTAGGTTTTTTACTATCTCCTGAATGATTTGTAAATGTGATTATCTGTATATATCTTTAATGACTGATTTGCCTGAATGCTAAGCTTCCAGGAATTCCCTAGAGATACTGGATTTAGTTTGGTCTAGGATGCTCACAGTTTCTCACTTGAAGTTATGGTTGAGTCTGTACACCTGTTGTGAGATTAATGAATGTCTTCTGACTACCAGTTAGTGTTCAAACATGCACTCTGTTAATCTTCTTGTCTGTCCATCAGAGTGGCTGCAAGCAAACAGTCAAAATCAGAGAACACCAAGGACTCCGCTGTTCAACCCTAAGTTAAATGTTGAAGCTCATTTTTTCTTTTCCAAGACATACTTCATTTATATACTTAACAGTTAATCTTTATGTCACAATCTTTCTATAGATAGTACTGATTTGCATTATTCAGCATGGCCTCATAGCTTAGGGCAGTTGTTCTTGGTCTGACTGATTCAGTTTTAGTCTAAAGAAACTGATATTTGCAGTGGTTACAGTTTCTTCAGTTCCTGTTTGTTCAAAGTCCCATTACTGGATTAAGTCTGGTGGAACAAATAAAAAAACCTAAACTCTATTAAAGAAAGCTATGAGTTTATGATTTGCACAGGAATCATTGTAACATTTGGGCTCCTCATGAAACATGCCAAAGAACACCAGGAACAGAGAAATAATAGAATACCAAGAACTAATCAACTTGGAGTAAACTCTTTAATGGTCTTATAAATTGCTGCCTATTTTTGCTCTTGATGTCTCTGATAGCCAACATTTCATAATTTATCAATACAGAATTTAATTGTAAATTAAAATAATTCTTTTTTTAACAACAGGAAATGACTTGCAGTTGAGTGAATCTGGGAGTGACAGCGACGATTAAATTACATTTACAGCTTTGGTTTCCTGTCAAATAAAAATGCAGATTTAATGAAGAGTAATACAAAAGTGCGAACTGACTTACTGGAACCCATCTATATAAGTACAATTGTTAACATTATGTACCTTGAAGGGAACAACAAAAGTTCTTGAACATTTTATCCTGACTCCAAGTACTTTTGGTCTTTCACTGATAATGCCACTTAAAGGCCCAGTGTGCTCCTCAGGGCAAAAGAATTTCTGCACTCCAGCATAAGAATGGAGAGAAGGATTGGGATCATTAGAGAAATCCAAAGCATCTATCTAGTTACTTCATGAACCTAGCCCACAGTAGTTGATGTACGGTGAAACAGGTTTCAGTACAGAAATCCAAGTGTAGATTGGAAAAACATTCCTGATTTATCAAAAATATTTTAAAACCTAGCTCTTGTTCTGTATTTTGCCCACCATAGTGTTAAAATCTGATATCTGAAAAGTTTTCTGCCAACATTTACAGAGCTGTGGTGGCACAGTATGTAGTATTACAAGCTGACTCTGCTGACTGCCAACAATTTGATCCTGACTGGATCTAGGCTGACTCAGCCTTCTAATCTTCCAAGGTCAGTAAAATGAGGAATCCAGATTGTTGGAGGCAATATGCTGACTCTGTAAACGCTTAGAGAGGGCAGTAAAGCACTATGAAGTGGTAAATAAGTCTTAAGTACTATTGCTATTGCTAAAATCAATTTGTGCAAAATCCTTTGGGGTATGGTGTGACTACATAAATTCATAAGAGATAACAACTATCAATCTATAACCCTGAACTCATTTGATAGGGGAAATATGCAAGTCATCTGAAATAACAGCATAATCAAATTCATTGATGAGCAAAAATGTTTTGATAGGAAAAAAGGAACAAGAGCCAAAAATGCAATGGCTCTGTTTACACAATACATTGAGTTATAATGTTTATACATACCATTTAAATTAACTCAACTGGATTTAATGTTAGCTTCAGACTAATGCCTTCCAGTTGATTGTGTCACATTAGCAATGTTGAGAAAATGAAGTATTAATCACCTCTTCACTGCTTTTGAAACTATCCCTAGAAAGGCAGCAGAAAATGAGACTCTACACTGCAGTTTCTTTCCTCCTACCCTACTTAGTGTAGCCTTATATACACACTGCTCAAAAAAATAAAGGGAACACTTAAATAACACAATGTAACTCCCAAGTCAATCACACTTCTGTGAAATCAAACTGTCCACTTAGGTAGCAACACTGATTAAGAATTAATTTTGCATGCTCTTGTGCAAATGGAATAGACAACAGGTGGAAAGCATAGGCAGTTAGCAAGACATCCCCAATAAAGGAGTGGTTCTGCAGGTGGTGACCACAGACCACTTGTCAGTTCCTATGCTTTCTGGCTGATGGTTTGGTCACTTTTGAATGCTGGCAGTGCTTTCACTCTAGTGGTAGCATGAGACGGAGTCTACAACTCAAGCTCATCCAGGATGGCACATCAATGCGAGCTGTGGCAAGAAGGTTTGCTGTGTCTGTCAGCGTAGTGTCCAGAGCATGAAGGTATTACCAGGAGACAGGCCAGTACATCAAGAGACATGGAGGAGGCCGTAGGAGGACAACAACCCAGCATCAGGATCGCTACCTCCGCCTTTGTGCAAGGAGGGACAGGAGGAACATTGCCAGAGCCCTGCAAAATGACCTCCAGCAGGCCACAAATGTGCATGTGGCTGCTCAAACAGTCAGAAACAGACTCCGTGAGGGTGGTATGAGGGCCTGATGTCCACAGGTGGGGGTTGTGCTTACAGCCCAACACCCTGCAGGATGTTTGGCATTTGCCAGAGAACACCAAGATTGGCAAATTTGCCACTGGTGCCCTGTGCTCTTCACAGATGAAAGCAGGTTCACACTGAGCACATGTGACAGACGGCTTCTGGAGACGCCATGGAGAATGTTCTGCCTGCAACATCCTCCAGCATGACTGGTTTGGCAGTCGGTCAGTAATGGTGTGGGGTGGCATTTCTTTAGGAGGCCACACAGCCCTCCTATGTGCTTGCCAGAGGTAGCCTGACTGCATTAGGTACCGAGATGAGATCCTCAGACCCCTTGTGAGACCATATGCTGGTGCGGTTACCCACAAATGAAGGGTCTAGCCTTAACACAACTTGATTGGTGTGAAACACACAAAGGTCTTTCCTGACAGATAAAGCTGCCAAATCTGAAATCCTTCTGGCAGAGGTAATTGCTACTAAGAAGGCCATCTTACAAGACAGAAACTGCAAGGAAGGAGATTTCAGTGGTTCAAAAGGGGCTTTAGCGACTGCAGTACTTTAGAGAGGTCCCATGTTGAATATCGAAGAACCACTGGAGGCCTCAGGTTTGTAGCACTCTTCAGAAACCTGCAAACCATAGGATGTATAGATAAAGATTCTACTCCCCCCAAAGAGAAAATAGAAGACAAGGCTGCAACCTGCCTCCTCAATGTGTTAGACTTGTTGAAAGGCTGAAAGTACCTTTCTCTGAGGGTTCAAATTTTCCCGCTGGGAGAGCTCTGGTGCAAGGATACAGACAACTGCTTGAAAGCTGGATCTTTTATTCTCAGGAAGGCTAGAAACAACGTCCCTGCGTTCCCGGGGCTAGCCAGCCTTGAATGATAAGTTCCCAATTCTTATACCTTTTTTTCCCCCTCCCTTTGTGTATAAGGTTTTGACATTCAAATCCTGTCAGAGTTTGTTTTTTCTTTCTGCCAGAATGCAACCTCAACGAGGTGCGAAAACAGACTCTGCGGGGCAGCTTCCTGTATTACCAGTTTTTTCCCTGATCTCTTTTAGTTTTGATGGCTCTTCTATTTGTAATTCCTGTCTTTTGGCTGGTTTGGTATGTTCTTAATTGTTTGGCTTTTTGTCTAGGGGCGCCTCTCAATTTCTTTTATTAGATTTCTTTTCCTATGCAAGCCTGTTTCATGGCTGGCCTAATGTTCCCCCTGGGCCTTTTTCCTTTCTGGGTGACACCACTGTCCTCATGAAGTTCCCTTTCTACAGATGAAAGCCCTTTGTCTAGGCTCTCCTGGAGGAAGTCCAGCATCTGGTCGATCAAGGCCCCAGTAGGGTCCCTGCCAGATCTATTGCACCATTCGCTGAAAGCCTTCCAGGTTGCATCGTAGATTTGGTTGGTGGAGGGTCTTCTGGAGGCTTGTATGGTTCTTATCATCTTGGAGGTGTAATTGTCCCAGATCAGAGATTCCTGCTCAACCTCCAAGTGGCCAACTGAAGCCACTGGAGTTCTGACTGCAATATTGGTCCCTGGCTGAGTGACATTTTGTCATCCAGCCTGGAGACAGAAAGGTTTACTAAGTCCACAAACCATGGCCTTCTGGGCCAATGAAGAACTATAAGGATGAGTTCCACTCTTTCCCCCAACAGTTTCTGGATCATCCTCGGGATCAGGGGCAGAGGAGGAAAGACATAGAGGGACTCCCGTGGCCAAGGGCAGCATAGAGCATCCATTCTCTCTGCCACTGGAACCACAAACCTGGAGTAGAACCTTGGGAGGTTGGTATTGTCCTGGGAAGTGAAGAAATCCACACCTAGCAATCTGAAGTGCTCCAACAGCTCCTGAAACAAAGCGGGGTGTAAACACCACTCTGCGTGGTCTATGGTGGCTCTGCTAATCCAGTCAGCCTCAACATTGGCCACACCTGCAATGTGCTCAGCTCTGAGCGATACTTGATGTCTTTCTGCCCATAAAATATTTGTTCTGCATCTCGCTTCTCGCATCAAAGGCCAGAAATGTGTCCCACCTTGGCGGTTAATATGAGGCTTGGTTGACACATTGTCAGTCAAAACCAGGATGTTCTTATTTGAGACAGCATCCACTAAGTGCCTTAGGGCCCTAAGCTCCAGTCAATTGATATTATGGCTCAAATCTGCCTGGGAGCATTGTCCCTGGACTACCTTGGATTGGATATGGGCTCCCCAGCCATAAACACTGGCATCCATGGTCAGTACTAATCTGCCAGGGTTCTTGAACAAGAGCCCCAGGGAAAGGGCCTCAGATGCCCACCATCGCAAGGATTTAAAGACCTGCAGAGTTAATCTGAGTTGTAAAAGAGAACAATTCCTACCTGTCTTCTGATAAGGGAGAAGAAACCATTGGAGTGCCCTGGCATGCAATCTAGCCCAGGGAACTATATCAATGTATGATATCATTTTACCCAGGAGCTTGGAAAGCATAGCCAGGGACACCCTATGTTAGATTTTACCTGCCCAATTAATTCCCTGATAGTATCCTGACGTTCCTGGGATAAGGACACCTTGCAGGAAATGGTATCTATTACAACTCCCAGATGGAGTAGGATATTGGTGGGGGTGAAGTGGCTTTTGGTTTTGTTGACAGAGAAGCCAGCTCCTGACCACCTGAATGTTGATCTCCTGAATGGTGATCTCCAAATCCTCTGTAGCTCTAGATGGAGAGGATGACTGGACCAAAATGTCATCCAGGTAGCACTGGACTCTGACCAGGATAGTCCTAAGATGGGCTGCCAAGGTTGCCAAGAGCTTTGTAAATGTTCTGGGGGCTGATGAAAGCCCAGAGGGTAAGGCCCTGTATTGATAATGCCTCCCATTATAGCAGAACCTGAGGAATTGTCTATGGGCTGGAAGAATGGGAACATGAAGGTAGGCCTCGGTTAAATCTATGGAGGTCAGGAAATCCCCTTTCCTAATTCCCTCCAGAATGGACTGTAGAGATTACATATTAAACTGCTTGCATTTCACCCCATGGTTAAGACGCTTCAAGTCCAGAATTGATCTCCATCCCCCTGAGGTTTTGGGGATTACAAACAAAATGGTATAAAATCCTATGCCCTGTTGGCCCTCAGGCACCAGCTGAATAGCCTGGATTTCCAGCAGGTGCTGAATAGCTGTTTCCATAAGGACCTTTCTCTATTTCTAGAGACGAATAAAAAACCTTGGGGCTATAGAGAAGAATTCTATAGAAAGACCTGAACAGACCATTTCCAGGACCCAGATGTCTTCCTTCCAACCCCTGGCAAACAAGGTCAGACTTCCCCCAATGGGAGGGTTGACATCAGATTTATCTGGGGCATTGGAAGGGTCAATCCTCAGCCCCTTATTGTTGAACAGGAATCCTGTCCTGGGGTTGATCCTGCCTGGGGACGTAAGGCCTCTGGGGCCTAAAAAAACCTCCTCCTGCTTCAGGGGTCCTATAATAGGACCATCTGAAATAGGGTTGTGGAAAGGGAACTTCATGAGGACAGTGGTGTCACCCAAGCAGGATATACCCAAGCAGGCCAGCCATAAAACAAACTTGCATAGGAAAAGAAATCTAATAAAAGAAATTGAAAGGAGCCCCCTAGACAAAAGCCAAGTAATTAAGAACATACCAAATCAGCCAAACAAACAGGAATTACAAATAGAAGATTACGACAAAAAAACCATTAAAACTAAAAGAGATTAGAGAAAAAAACCCGATAATACAAACAAGCTGCCCCGCAGAGTTTATTTTCACGCCTCGTTAAGTTTGCCTTCTGGCAAAAAAATAAACTCTGACAGGATTTTAAACATTAAACACTAAACGAACTTTTATACACAAAGGGAGAAAAAAGGGTATAAAAAACTGGGAACTTACCATTCAAAGTTAACTAGATAGCCCCAGGAATGCAGTCACGCTGTTTCTAGCCTTCCTGAAAATAAAAAGATCTTTCAAGCAGTTGTCTGTATCCTTGCACCAAAGCTCTCCCAGCGGAAAAATTCGAACCCTCAGAGAAAGGCACTTTCAGCCTTTCTACAGGGTGTTGATCTGAATTCACCCCTCCTGGATCTGGAGGGGAGGATCTTCTCTTTGTCTTTGGAGTCCACCAACACCTTGTCCAGGGCTTCTCCAAACAATTTATCCCCTTTAAATGGAGCAATGGCCAATCTCCATTTATGTCTCATATCAACCTGCTATTTTCTTAGACAGAGCAGGCGATGAGAGGTCACAGTCCCCCCATTGCCCAAGATGCAAATTTAGCCACACTGAGGATGACATAGCTGAAAATTCCACTGCTGCTAATAGCTTGTTTACATTTTAGCGTGACCTGACATTGTCTGGTGGAATTCTCTCTTACAGCTCTTGAAGCCAGATGAGAGAGGCCCTGTTAAAAAAGGATGCAGCAGCAGAGGCCTTCACTGTCCATGCTTGCTGACAGGTGTGTTCTCTGCAGCGTTTGTTCAGCTCTCTTGTCCTCTGCCTTCAGCGAGTCCTCAGGCTCCCTAGGAATATCAGTGTTGGCTTGTAGGGCCACAACTGGGACGTGGACAGTGGGCACTTTCAGGGATGTGAGCAGAACCGAAGCCATGTTGGATGGCCCATTGAATTGAATAAGGAAGTGTGTCTCAAAACTCAGTAGTTCTGCTAAATAAGAAAGTGTTCCAGTTTGTGCACAAGAGAAAAAAACAAGATAAGGCGAGAACAATGGGGAACTGTAATAAAGTGCTGCAATGTCAAACCATGTAACTGCTTTTGCTAGATAAGGAGCTAGTATGAACCTTCGAAATACATGTATCTATTTGAAAACAGAAAGAATGTGAGCCAAGCCCTCATACAAGGGGATAAAAATGCCTGAATTTTGCTCTTGTGTTTCTTCAATGCCTGAGGGGACCCGTCTCTGCAGACACGTGAATAAAACCTTGTTTTCCTTGGATCAACAAATCTTTTGGTGGTTTTTTTATCTGCTTCCACCTCACAGGGACTTGGAGAGATCATCTCCCATGTTGAACATCTTATTGTCCAGGGAGGAAGGGCTTGCACCCGACCCAAGGGACGACCATTGTCTCTGGATGGCCATGGTGAACATTTTTGGTGTAGAGATGACATCTGCTGTTTCTGTTTTTTCAGAAAATAGTGGGTCATTGGGGTCTTCAGAAGGGTCTGTAGCCTCCTGTGGTTCAGGAAACAAGCCCCACCCTATGGCTTTTTTAGCCTTGAAAAGGAGCGACTTGAATATGGCTGGTTGGAACAGGCCTAGTATAGAGACTTGGTCAGCATTGTTGAGGCCTTCATCATCAGAGTAGTTTCTGTCCATCAGTTGACTGCTGTCAGATGGGATGGAGTGGGAGCTTTCAGCAGGAGCATAGAACCCTGATCCTGAATACAGGTAAAGCTCATCCTCATGATGAGACCTGTGTCTCCTACTATGCCTTGATGATGAAATTGAAGCCTCTGAAGTCAAACGCCTGATCTGCTTCAAGACAGCTGACACACCTTGCTTTACTGCCTCAGTTAAAAGACCCTGCATATTTATTTGAAATTTAGGTTCCTGCCCCCTGACTGGTCTAAAGGCCCTGTCACACTGCAAAAACGGATGCAAAGAGGAAGCAAAACGGAAAAAAAACCTTGCCATCCATTCTAAAACGCGATGTACTCACTGCCTCCGTTTTGCTTCCTCTCTATCCGTCCAGCATCCGTTTATGGATGTTTCATCCGCTCAGAAAGTTTTGAGCTGCTCAAAACTTTTGCGCGGAAAATGTATCCAATTCGTCTGTTCTGCATCCGCTACGCATCCACTAGGCATCCGTTACGCATCCGTTACGCATCCGCTATATCCGCTAGGCATCCGCTGCGCATCCGCGCAACTCCATCCGCCCGGACGCAGGGAGGAAGCAGAACGGACGCGCAACGGATGCAGAACGGATGCAGAACGGATGCAGCACGGAAACAAAGCATTTAAAATGGAAAAAACGTCCGCAGAGGGGACCTATCTCGGATATTAAGGATGCCTAGAGGATGCCTAGAGGATGCAAAGGGACACATATACTGCCTATAAAAAGGGGGAGCAACTCACCTGCTTCGCACTTTCAGCCCAGCAGCCCAGCAGTGCAGACCTCTGCAGCCTTCATCTGACTCTTCCTCTTCCTCTTCCACAGCAGCCAGTCATCTCCACCATGGATTGTGACAAAATCCTTTTGGCAGCCAACATCCTTCTGCATCATTGCGAAACCATCAACAGTCTCTGTGAACTCTACTATGGTAAGAAAAGGAGGCACCCAAAAAAAGTCTGGGTCCAAAGATGGTTAGCCAGAAGAGCACAGTACCAACTGTACGACAAGCTGATGGTGGAGCTCAGGAGCGAAGACACTCGTGCGTTCCAGAACTTCATGAATATGCCTCCAGCCATGTTTGATGAACTTCTGCAGCGCCTGACACCCAGGTTGAGCAAGACAAAAACCAACTTCCTGCCCAGCCTGGAACCTGGGTTCAGGGTGGCACTCACTCTGCGCCACCTGGCCTCAGGGACCCCCTACAGGAGCATGCAGTACGGCTGGAGGGTGCCACTCAGCACCATCAGCTTTGTGGTCAGAGAAGTGGTGCAGGCCATCATTGAAGAATACAAGGAGGAGCTCCTCCAGTGCCCCTCCACTGAAGAAGGATGGAAGAAAGTTACAGAGCAGTGGTATCAGAAGTGGAACTTACCCCACACCGTTGGAGCCATCGATGGCAAGCATGTGGCCTGCAAGGTTCCAGCCAACTCTGGGTCCACTTATTTCAACTACAAAGGGTTCTTCAGCATCATCCTCTTCGCCATGGTCGATGCTGACTACAAGTTCATGTTCATCGATGTTTCAGGCAACGGCTCATCTTCCGATGCCCAGGTATACAACGACAGTCACCTCAAGGAGGGGCTGGAAAGCAACCTCATGGTGGGCTTCCCAGATCCAGAACCCCTGCCCAACGACACGCAAGATGTGCCCTAATTCATCGTGGGGGATGACGCCTTCTCCCTCACAACCTACCTCATGAAGCCCTACACCTCCAAATACCTCACCCATGAAGAGAGGATCTTCAACTACAGGCTGTCCAGGGCAAGGCGGGTGGTGGAGAACGCCTTTGGCATCCTGGCCGACAGGTTCCAGGTACTTCTCAACACCATGCAGCATCGCCCACAGAGCATGAGGAGGATCGTGGAAGTTTGCTGCATCCTGCACAATCTCATGCGCACCCGCTACCCAGTCTTGCAGAACAGGCTTGTGGACCGTGAACAAGGCAATGGGGACATGGAGCTTGGGGAATGGAGGCAAGGGCGAAACCTGATCGACACTGAGGATGTGCAAGGGCCCAACAGAGCCTCACGTGAGGCGAAGAAGCAGCGCAACCTTCTGAAAGACTGGTGCAACTCCCCAGCTGGAGCGGTGGAGTGGCAAGACAGGAGGGTAGATGCTTAATGGATGCTTCCTTCAGCCTGTCTCATCACACAGATGAGATTGGGCCATGTATGTTTGGTTGGCCTACAATGAACAGGGCGTTTAATAAAGAGTTGTGTTTATGTTGACGTGTGGATCAATGCTTACATTGTAATTGATAAGGGCCATAGGGGTGGCACCTGGGAGGGTGGACCATACAGTCCCACTATGCTTGCACTGGAGATTTATCTATCCCTCAGCTATCCTAACCCATCCCAAAGTTATCCCTGCCCATCCCACAGCTATCTTAACCCAAAGTTATCCCTGCCCATCCCACAGCTATCTTAACCCAAAGGTATCCCTGCCCATCCCACAGCTATCTTAACCCATCCCAAAGGTATCCCTGCCCATCCCACAGCTATCCTTGCTCCCACAAGCATGCAAAGGCTAAACCATTTCTAAAAGTTTCCACCCACACTTTATAGAAAAAAAATAATGAAGCAAGCGTGTGAAACAAAGATAAACTTTATTAATAACAACCTGAAAAGTAAACATGAACCAAGTCAAGTGTCCAAATAAAGTCCAAAAATATACAGGCAGCCAGTCTCTGGTACTCCGCTCGGTCACTCGGAGGTGTGTGCCCAGTTTAATTTTTAGGGTGCAGGTGCTCTGGAGGTGGGTGCTGCTGCAGTGCTGGTCTGAGGTGTTGATGGAGTACCTGGCCCCGAGAGGACAACAGGGGACGGTGTGTTCAGAAAGGTGTCCGACAGCTGGCTCATCCCCGCAATGCTGAGAGGTCCTTCCTCCATGCCATGGGGTGTCAGCCCCAGTGCCGAGGACAGATGTACTGAGGCCGGGCTTGGCTGTGGGATGGAGGAAGGAGTAGTGTAGTGGGACTGCCTGCTGTGCAGCGAGCTGAGGAGTGGCGTGGCTGGCATCGATGTCGGTGGCATCATTGGCGTGGGTGGCATCGGTGGCATCAGTGGAGCAGCTGGCAACGGTGCTGCCCGATGACTCTGCGCCTGGCCTGGGAAGGGCTGCTGCCTGTGCTGCTGGACCTCTGGGTAGCTGTAGCCCTGGTAGGTGAGGGGCTGTTGGAAGCCTTGGTATGGGAGGGACATCACCTGGGGTGGAGGAGCAGACCTGGACTGGGTGGAAGCAGGTGCCTCTGGGTCTGGAGGGTTGTTAAGCAGCGTGCAGATCCTCTCCTTCACCAGCTGGTACTGGGCATCCGGCATCTCCTTCAGGGTCTGGTTTAAATAAATGAGGAAGGGCTTGCGGTTGGAGCAGGAGGATTCGATGGGGACTAGCTGAGAGAGGACACCCATGCTGGTGTGGATGGTGTCCCTGATCTCCATCAGGACCTTGTGGCTCTCACCTTCCTGCGGTCTGGCTCTCTGCCTTCCTGTGGAGGCGGCGGTGTGGAAGGCAGGCTGGAAGGCAGGCTGGCAAGGAGGCTGCCCAGGAGGCTGGGAGGCAGGCTGGGAGGCAGGCTTGGAGGCAGGCATGCAGGCAGGGCAGGCAAGGAACTTGAAGTGTCCAGCAGCAGGTCTTCCCTCGGAATGCTGGTCACGTGCGAGCTGCTCCCTTTATATCCGGGGGGCTTGCGCAATGCACCCCCCCCGCATGCACAATTAACGCGTGACATCCGTTCCGCTGTGCATCCGCTAGGCTTCCGCTGTGCATCCGCTTCTTCCGCTGTGCATCCATTCTGTATCCGTTTTTTCCGTTCTGTGTCCGCTCTCCTGAGACCCCCCCGAAGCCCTGTGAACATGCCATCCGTTCTGCATCCGCTGGGCTTCCGTTCCGCATCCGCTTTGCATCCGCCCTGCGTCCTTCCCGCGCCCGTTTCATCCACTCCAATTATGCAAATTTTTGCCCCTTTTGAGCGCAGATACAACGGAAGGAACATTTTTCCCTTCCGTTGTGTCCTCTTTGCATCCGTTGGGCAGTGTGACACGGCCTTAAGTCCAGATGACATGGGAGTAAATGTGGCCTCAGGGGCCAGTCTGGGTCTCTGGGCTGGAGCTGGCAGTTGCCCTGTTGCTGGGCAGATTGAAAAGAAATTTCTAATTTCAGTGGCTTCAAGAGGCTCTTGCAGCAAATCCTGCTCTTCAACTCCCCCATGGCCATTTCTGTTACTATACTCCTGTCAGTTTGCAGCTGCCTATCTCCTCTTAATAATGGTTGCTCCTCATTTAGGTGGGAAGCTGTGTTAGGCACCATTTTTGAAGAGGTTTGGACCGCTTCTTTTCCTCTAGCCCACAACTTGTCAAGAGCCTTGTCTCTACAGTGCTAGTCCCACTCAGCTGCCTTGGAGCTCTTTCGAGCCCCTGCAGCCCTGTCCTTTGGCTATTATATGTAGATGTCTGGTCTGGGGCTGCTGGGCTTAGAGAGTGTGATGGCCTGCGAGCTGTCTCTTCCACTCTCCTGACCACATGGCTAGTGTTCTGTGGTAATTCCGATATTTTTTTACTCCGACATTATTAATCCGGAGTTTCCATGAACTAATTCTGCAACTTCCCTCGTGTTACTCTACCGAAAGGCTACTCCCCCTACCTGATGTTAGGCTGTAAGGTGATTTCTGCTCTCGTTGCAGTCTTCTGCTCCTTTAAAGTTGCTGGTATAAACCGGCATATGCAGCAGCCATTTCAAGCCGCTGAGAGCCTTCCCAAGCCAAAGTGCAGGGATATAGTGTGGATGGTGTTTCTACATACCTCCTGTGAAAATACCTCTACACAATGTAGACTGGCCCTCAGCCGATCCGTTGTCCAACGGCCTGGGCCAAAGCCCCGACTGTGCTGCCTTTGACAACTGTCAAACAAGTAGACCTGTTCCCAGTTGAAATAGTATTCAGGATTGGTTATTTTTTTCTCTATTTTTCCAATTAAATTGATTTAAATTTGGTTCTTTTAGGAGAAGAAATTAACATGTTGTCCAGCTAGCTGACTGAGTCAATTTCTGGGACAGCTACAGGGGGAGTATCTTCAAAGATTTGATAGACTCAGTACAATCAGTAAGCTGTGATTGATTACCCAACCCTGAATGCTATTTCCACCACAATGGAGAACAGTTGGAAACAATAACATTACTTTGAGCACTTCTTTGCTAGTTCATCATCTGGTTTTCTGTATCAGGCTTTTTTTTTCCTATGGATGTAAATCCATGCTGATCCATTAAGATATTCTTTGGCCTATCGATCCCTTTCACCTGACAAAAGTAGCTCTTAAAAAGCTTATTGCTGTCCCTTTGTTGCATAGCCTAACATCTGGATTTGTTTGTAGACAAATAAGATCACAGAACATGGTATAGTTATATTACAGATCTACAGGTTCAGAGATGTAGCCCAATTACTTTTTTAGTACCCATAGTTAATCATTTGTACATTAATGCCAAAGTGAGAGCATCAAAATAATTTGCAAAGGAGAGGGAAAATATAGTTCACCAACTGCTTTTCTCAACCAATTAATATTTTCCAGAGGGATCCCTGAAAGAGCGAGCTTGTTATTCAGGAATGTGACAGGTCCTCAAGTTTCCATTTGTTCAAAGCTTAATAGTGATAAAGTAAGCAACTTTTTGTTATATACCAGCCTTTCATTATACCGAAGCAAAGACTTAAATTGATCTTTTTTTTTTTGAATTTTTTTTATTAATTTTCAATAAACAAACATTCACAAACAAAACACAAAACATAAAACTTCTTTTTGGAAAGCGGCTTCCCGGGTGACATCTTTTTGTACAGACATAAATTCAAATTCATGCTCACTTTTTATCCTATTTCATATCTTATTTACCATTCAACATTATCTTATTCAACATAGCTTCTCCCCTCTTTTCACTCTCTTAATTCTATTTTATTTATTTCATCTCAATTGAAATCATTTTGCGTATAACTTTTGTCTGTTCTATTTCAATTTTCTATTATCTTTTCTCATTAACACAAAATTTCTCCTGTAATCACTGATTGAAGTATGACGCCTTTAAATCTTTCCCCTAAATATAACACTTAAAATATTATATACTTTTCATTCTTATTCTGCTTAATACATTCTAAAGCTACATACTATATTATAAAATAAAAAAGAGTAATAAGTTTATAATACAATTAAACAATAACCCACAGCAAATTAAGCTCTATTATTATTATTTTTTTAATTTTTTTTATTAATTTTCTACAAATAGACAAACGTACAAAACATTAAAAACATCTACTCTCATATATACTTCCGGTGTATCGGTTGGTTCATCAGTTTTGTGCATTCATTTTATAGTGTCAATTACAGTTATATTGCATAACCACTCATATTGTCAATCCATATTCTAATATTACTAAAAAAAAATAAAAAAATCTTTTTCTGACTATACTTTTAATCATTCATGCTTTGTGAGATAACAATACTTCAAACAGTTTATTCTATAACTTATCATATAATCATAACAAATCAATCCTAAAAACCCTTCATATATATAATACTAATGCTCTATTATTGTATTTTATCATCTAACCATTGATAAAAAAAA
>BLBF01000266.1:1562423-1594651 GCA_015471245.1 Laticauda colubrina
TTTTTCTTCCATGATTATGCTTTATATTTAGGTCTAACAGCTCTCGTAGCTCTCACTTCACGTTGTTCTTTACTGTCTACCTGTCCACCTACAACTCCTTTCTCTTTTTCAGTCTCCAGTTGTTCCTCCTGAAACTCAATTAATGAGACCTCTTTCTCTGCCTCCTCTTTTTTTCTTCCGAAAAATTCTGCATAGAAAAGTTCTGCTTTTTCAATCGAGTCAATTCTATGTCTCTGCTCTTGCCACGTAAAAATTAGTCCTTCTGGTATCAGCCATCTATAGTTCACTTCATTTTCCAATAGCATTTTGGTCAAAAATCGGTATTCTCTTCTCATTTCTCTCACTCTTCTAGGTATTTGTTTTAAAACCACAATCTCTTTGCCTTTATATTTCAATGCTTTCTCTCTTGCCACTTGTAATATTTGTGTTCTGATGGATTTTTTGGTAAATCTAATATGTACTTCCTTTGGTAGTTTATTTCTCATCGCATATCTTGTATAAACTCGGTATATCTCATCTACTCCGTCCATCATCTTTTCCTCGGTAATTTCCAGAAGATCTGCCAATATTTCTATCATTATCGCAGCCAAGTTTTCTCCTTTTTCCTCTTCTATATTTTGGAATCTAAGATAAAATTCTGATCTTTCCATCTCCCACCTCAACATCCCATTTTTTTCTTGTTCTACCACTGTTAATCTAGTGTCAATATTTCCAATCTTCTCCTCTCTTTGTTTTCCTTCTTCCTCAATTTTTTGGAATCTCTCCTCATACTTTCCCATCATTTGTTTAAAATTTTCATCAGATTTCTCTATTTTTTTATCCATAGTATCTATTTTTATCTTAATATCTTGAATTCCTTGCATGATCATCTGTAAATTTACTTTTTCTTGTTCCTTATCTTGCTTCAACATTGTCTGAATTAAAAGTTGTCCTTCAGGTAGTGGGGAAGCAGAGGTAGAAGCAAAAACGCCGAATGATTTTGGTTTCCTGCTCATTTTAATATTTCCAAGGCTTCAAGCTCTCTTTGACTTTGAATCCCGCTGGTATAGTAACCAAGATATAGTCCAAAAAAATCAAAAAAAGAAAATCCAATAGTAAAAAGCCCAAAACCAAAAAAGAAAAAAGGAAAAGGGAAAAAGAAAGGTCTTCAGGTTCTTCTAGACCCTAATCCAATTGAAATAAATGGAAGAAGCGAAGAAGCAAGAAAAAAAAAAGAAAGAAAAGAAAAAAGAAAGAGCTCTGAGGCTTTCCCTTTAAAATAAAAAGCAAAAATACTAGAGTTAAAATTTACAAAAAGGCAGGCGAGTAGGAATTTCAAAGGTGTATATATATATATATATATATATATATATATATATATATATATATATACACACACTGTACACTTCACTTTATTTCTTTATCCAAGGCTCTTATTATGACTGTCTTCTCCAGCAACTTCAAAGCCAAACCTCAAATGTTGAAATATAAGAGTCCAAGAGAGCACCTGTAATAATATTTTACTGTGTTCTCCCTCTATCTTATCACATTAAAATGCCCTTGAAAAGAAGTGCTTTTCTCCCCAATTCAAATAAAATATTTTCAAGCCTCTAGTTGGCAGTGTTGCAGCCAAAAGAAAAAGTATTTATAAAAAACTCAAACAAAAAGAGAAAAAAGATAGCCAAAGGGAGCCTCTATCCTAAAAAGAAAGTTAAGAAGATAAAAAATAAAAATCAAGTGAAGAATAAAAATATATATAAGAGAAAATTCAATCCGGTTACCTACAAAGTCACATTAAAGTCCTCAAAGAAAATAAGAAAAAAAATCCAAGTCTCAATTTGACATCACTTAAACGCCGCTCAACCAAGGTTCAGTCAAATAAAAATAAAGTCACAGATTTCTTCTTTGTTCCGGGTGTCCTTTCAAGTCTTAATCAATTTATAATGCAAAAGAATTTCTCACCCAACCGATACACACTCATTTAAATCCCTTTCTTTCCGGAGCTGTCCCGACTTCAGCAGCTTTGGAGGCTGCCTTTCCGCTTCCAGCAAAAGGGCTTCTCCCGGATCAAACCAGAGATTTTGCGATATCTCTGTGCCCTTCACAATCCCCGTCTCTATGGGACGGTTTAGGTCCGTTAGAACCGACCAGGGGCGAAAATATCAGTTACGATCTCAGAGCCCCGAGATCGCAGCTGTAACACCAGTTTTCTAACATTATTTCAAATATAAATACAAAAATACAATATTACGTACTTTTGCAGAATCTCTTTTTTAATCATATTTTTACTCACTATCTCTGAATAAATCTTGTTTCTTTAAGGCCCAGTCCCACTGCACTTACGGATGCAAAGAGGATGTAAAACATTAAAAAAAAGCTTGCCATTCATTGGAAAACGTTATGCATCCGTTGTGTACTCACTGCATACGTGTTTCATATGCTCTATCCGTCAAGCATCCGTCCACTGCAATTTCATCTGGCCTAGAAATTTTGAGCTGCACAAAACTTTGTGAGCGGATGAACTTTCCGCTGCATACGATGTACATCCACGACATATATGGGCAACAAATGTTCTATGTCCATTATCATCCGTAAAACATCCATTGTATCCTCTCTGCATCCTCTGGCCATCCCCTCAACTCAGATCCGCTGCATCTGAAAACGGAAAGAGGGACGAAACAAAAGGTACATGGAACATCTACACAGTGTTAGTAGCACGGAAATAGAAAGGATGTAAGCTTATGCATCTTGTATATAAAGTATTCAAAACGGACAAAACGTTTGTATCTGGGATGTATCTCATATATTTAGAATGTTTGGAGTATGTCTAGAGAATGTAGAAGGACACCTAGCGGACAACTGATATTTTCTCTAAAAAGGGGGAGAAAATCATCTGGATCTCAGTATGAGTCCAACAGCCGTGGCGTACAGACCTCTTCACCCTTGGTCTTGGTCTTCAACATCATCAGTTGTTCTCCACCATGGATGATGACACAGTCCGTATGATAGCTGTGCTCATTCATCACCAGAACCAAAACCTGTTCAGACTGTATCAAGTTTTACACAGAAGGAGAAGGAGACGTCCAAGAGCTGTGCGGGTCTGAGGATGGATCGTGAGAAGAATGGAGTTTGGACTCCATGACCAGTTGATGGTGGAGCTGAGGAATGAAGACCCTCGTGCATTTCATCACTTCATGAGGATGCCACCAGCCATGTTTGATGAATTTGTAGAGCATCTGAGACCCAGGTTGAGCAAGTCTAGCACCAACTTCCATCCCAACCTGGACCCTGGACTGAAGGTGGCACTGATTCTGCAGCACCTGGCCTCTGGAACCACATACAGAAACATGCAATATGCATGGAGGGTGCCACACAACAGCATCAGCAAAGTGGTCAGAGAAGTGGTACAGGCCATTATTGAAGAATACGTGGAGGAGCTCCTCAGGTGCAACAAGGTTGAACAAGGCTGGAGAAAACTTGCAGAAGAGTGGTATCAGAGGTGGAACTTTCTCCACACCGTTGGAGCCATAGATGGGAAGCACGTGGTCTGCAAAGCTTCAGCCAACTCAGGGTCCACTTATTACAACTACAAAGGCTTCTTCAGTATCATCCTCTTTGCCATGGTTGATGCTGACTACAAGTTCATCTACATCGATGCTTCAGGCAACGGGTCAGCTTCAGATGGCCAGATGTACAATGCAAGTGACCTCAAGGATGGCCTGGAACGCAACCTCATCATGGGTTTTCCAGGTCCAGACCCCCTACCGAATGACACACAAGATGTGCCCTACTCCAGAGGAATAGTAACTTTTTCTTAGCAATAACTATTATGGGAAAGTTACAAAATCACTTAAAATTAAGATGTTATTCTAATAAAGAATTTAAAATCCAGCCTATATATTGCAATCAATATTATTTGGGGCAATTTTTACACTAGAATAGAAAACAATGTTCTCCCACCCTCCAAATTTAACAAACTAAAATGTTTTCTTTAGTCCTCCTGCTCTGGTATTTCCAAAGAACTAAACACAAAAACTATCAATGTAAGCTGTGGATTCCTAAAATCTTGCTGCATTTCCGTGTATGGAGGTGCACTCAGTTACTGTTTCCACATAGTTTTTTGCCATTATTTTTAATTTCTTTCAACAAATGACTAATTTAATAGACGGCGCTCCCCAGCACTGTCAGGGCTGTGAGGCGGATGCCCGGCCGGATGTCAGACGGGCGGTGGGAGGATGGGCCCACCATGAGCAACAGGAAACAGAAGAAGAGGGAGCGTCCTTTTTCAGCTACACAGTCCATATGCAGCCCTACCAAACAACTTAAAATGGATGACTTTTTAAATGATATTCAGTCAATGGTCGTAAGTAATAAATTATCATCCTCACTTATTAGCCTTTCTAACAGATACAATCCACTGGAATGGGACTTACAAGCTGAGGTAGAGAGCTCACAGCTTCCGGACATTTCTGCTTCTTTATCAGGGGAGTCTTCCCTTTTTTAAACATCATCTGTTGGTGTTGCTGCTGAGGGTTTGTTGCAACAAGAGTATGGGGAATTACAAAATAAAAACTTCTTTGATTTTATATCTAGGCAATGCATGCTGATAGCACAGACAGTGCTAACTACTTTTGAGCTTTTAACTGAGGTCAACAATAAAGTGGACTCATTAAAAGAGTCAATTGTTAAGTTTGCTGATCAAAGATGGACGCTAACTTGGGTTTCACCAAAAGTATAAAAAACTTGCCATGTGATCTACACCCTCACCTAGAGATGCAAGGTTCTCTCTCCCAAGAAGTCTCAGATAAAAAGCACACAAGTTTTAACTGTTATCTACAATGGCATCAGATTACCTGACAAATTTTAAATAACCAAGCAAAAAAAAGGGAAGTGGGGATTTAGAAATGCGGTTATTCTTTCCCTTAGCCAGCTTCTTCACTGTGAAAGGCAGCTGGTGGATTTCAGAGGGTGGAATGGCTTCCCACCAGAGGGGCTTTTAAATGTATTTTGTTGACTTTTAAACAGCCCACTATAGCCAGTATGCTGTTTAAAATGAATTCCTTCCTCAGTCAATTTGGAATTTTTCCTACTCGCATGCTTACTAAGCATGCTTACTACTCCTTTAATAACTCATATTGGCAAGAAGAGCACTGCTTTCCACAAGCCTAATTGCAACTATTTTAAAGCTGTTAACTCTAAGGATGTTATCTCTCCCGCACCCTTGAGAAGTGGCAACTTGAAAAATCAACCTCCTATCTGGCAGCGTACTGAGATACTGGAGTCAAGTCTGATTAATTCTTTTTGTACTTTGCCAGAGCTAGAACAAGCAGGCATCATTAAAAAATTAGATGACCAGAAGGATCTTTTATAAGTCACACTTAAAGCTGCAAAACCTCCCATAGAATTTGCTATCCTGGTTGCAGATATTAATGCTCTTTCTGAGAATTCTGATGAAATTCCTCTTCATATAGATGCTGCAAATAATAGCTCTGTAAAAGAGGTGTACAGGCAAGAAGAAAGGAGTGGTTGCTCAATTACTGTGGAACAACAAATAGAACAACCAATAGACAATGACCTTAGAGTAGGTGTTGAACTGTGTCATAAGGAGGTTCCCACCTGCTCGTTGCTATTCCCTTTGGTTTTGGATACTTTCCCACTGGGCCAACCTATAATGATATCTTTGCAACAGGTTGTTGGCCCTCAGAAGCATTTGGAGTCTGTTTACCAATTTGGCAGTAGTGAAGGCAAAGACCTAAGAAACTAGTGCGTCTTTTTTTATTCTGAGGGAATCTTGGATAATATTACTCCTGTGGAATGACTGGAAAATGCTAGTGTCCCTCCCAATGCTCACATTAATTCCCTCACTATAATAACAAATGACAAGCAAGTAGATTATTTTCACCTATTGTCCTGGAATATTGCTGGCTTGAAAGCCAGAGCCGTGGATGGTGACTTGGAGGATTTCCTGATAAACTTTGATCTTATAGCCCTTCAGGAGACCTGGCTGACCACGGATGAAGAACAGATCCATCTGCCTGGCTTTGATTTGTGGTCTATTCCTGCAGTTAAATCTAAGATTAAAAGGAAGGGCCTCTGGAGGCTTGTCAATTTTAGCCAAAGCAGAGTTGGGCTGGTGATGCTTCTGCTTCTCATTTAATTGTCAAGTTCTTCTATGGTTCTTTTGGACTGATATTGCTGAATATATATATATCCCTCCTCACTCCTCCCCTTACTGTACACCTAATGTCTGGGCAAATTTGGAAGAGACAGTTATAAAATTAAAAATTAAAATTAAATCCTAATGTTACCATAGCTTTGGCAGGAGATTTTAATGCCAGGGTAGGGGCATCTTTACATAACTTTGTTTATTATGGTGCTATTCCTGAGGATTATTTACTATCTATTCCTCCCTGGCATTCCAGTGATTACAAAAGAAATATTGCAGGTACACAATTGGTTTCTATTATTTATAACTGTAATCTCTATATCATAGGAGCTAAGGACTATGGTTTTATATATCCTTTTACTTATCACTCAAATAACTCCAATAGCATTCTAGATTATATATGTGTTTCAAGAGATAAGCTTGAGAGGTTCGCAGATATACAAGTCCATGTGAGGGAAGGTAGTGATCACCAACCAATTTCAGTTTTATTTCAAGGCAGTTCAGCTATACGGGGAAACTCATCTTCTGTTTTGGAGAACTCATCGTCTGATCTGGAGAAGCTTAATTTCTCATTCATCTTCAGGATCAGATAATATTATGGCCCATTATGATGATCTATGTCATTCATTGAAGAAATTTATTACTGTCAAATTTCCGATAAGAAACCGCCAACAAGTTGGAGTTAGCTGGTTTGATTCTGACTGTTCGCACAGTCGAAAATATTTGAGAGCTGCAATGCTTAGGGTACAGCGATGTCCCACCTCAAAAAACTATAGCAACATGTTGAAAATTTGGTGTGATTATAAGAAACTGATAGCATCAAAGAAGGCCTCCTTTAGAACTAAATTATGGTTGGACTTGGAAATTTCGGCAAAAGGGTCAAATTCAGCTTTTTTTTTTGAATACTGTCTCAGGTATATTGAAGGAATGTAAATTTCATTTTGATATCCCCATTTCTGCTTCAACCTAGGAGAATTTTTATTCTAATCTTCTTTTTAAACCCAATCAGGACTCTATGCATACCCAAAGCAATGATTTATTAATTTTAGAAAATCTCCCTATCTGGCCCCCTGTTTCTGTTTAGAAATTAAATCTATTATTCAATCATTAAAAGCTAATAAGGCACCTGGTGAAGATTTTTTGCCCCCAGAATTATTTAAGACTTATATGGACTGGTAGGTGCCTTTGTTAGCAGGGCTATTTACCTTTATAAACAATACTGGCCGCATACCTGTGGGTTGGGAAGTGGCCATTATTATTCCCTTACATAAAAAAGGAGACAATCCAAATAATTACAAATAATTCCTAATTGGAATTGTTGCTAAAATGTAGGCAAAGCATTTGTTGAGCAAAATTGAAATCTGGGTTATGGTGGAGGAACAAGCAGGCTTTAGACCAGATCGATCTACCATAGATAATTGTTTCACATTATATCATTTGGTAACAAGGTATTTAAAAATGGGTAAGAAATTATTCACTGCATTTATTGATCTAAGTGTGGCTTTTGATTTGTTAAATAGAAATATCTTGTGGAGGAAACTGGTGGACCTGAACATGGAGCCCAGACGGCTTTTTCTGGTTAGGACCCTTTACTCAAACACCCATGTGAAAATCCGTACTGGCGTAAATGGAGCCCTGTCTAAGAGCATACCTACCAATATTGGTGTAAGACAGGGCTGCATTTTAGCCCCAATGCTTTTCAATCTCTGTCAATGATTTACCAGGATTCCTGCATGCGGTAGATTTGCATATGTCAAAGATTCTTTATAAATTTATTAATACCCTTTTATATGCCAATGACATGGTATTAATGGCTCATTTACAAATAGGCCTGAGGACACTATTCCATAAGCTGAATACCTATTGTACTTTGAATTTCTTAAATATTAATAAAAGCAAATCCAAAGTGTTGGTTTTCAGCACAAAAAGCAGGAAATATAATTGGCAGATTAATGGGGAGTCAATCGAACAAGTAAATTCTTACACCTACTTAGGAGTGGTCTTTACTAATACAGGATCTTGGTTTAATCACTTTAAAAGTAGTGCATTAAGAGCTGAGATAAGCACCAAAAGATTATATAAATTATTTAACCATAATTACCCAAGCACTTTAATCCCTATGTTGAAAGTATTTAGGGCAATAGTTCCAATGCTGACATATGGTGCAGAACTGTGGGGTTTAAATAAAGCCTCTACACTTGAACAAACACAGAGCCGCTTTTTAAAACACTTATTGGGGACTGATAAGAACACTTCTGCTTTAGCAGTCAGAGCAGAATTGGATATCCGTTCCTTACATAGCCACTTAATAATTAAAACATTTACATACTGGCTAAAGATACAATCAATGGATTCGGATAGACTTCCCAAACTATGCCTAACTGAACAGTTAAATCAGTTCCAATTTAACTCCTGGGCCAGTCAGCTCCACAGAGCCATCTTAAGACATGGGTTTTCTACCCAATTTTTATTGACAAGGGTTTCCCAGGCAAGGGAAATTTTTAAACAGAGAGTCTTGGATATCAGTGCCCAGACTGACATGGAATTATTAGCAAAAAACAGATCTATAAGATGGTTGGCTAAGAATAAAAACATCTCCCAAACTGAAGGCCTTCTCTGATCAGGAAGAATGGGTCAAGGAATCACTGGCAGATGACCAACTGAAATGGCACATAAATCACCTCATGAGGGAAGCCTTGGAGGACCTCAATGTGAGGGATGAATCAGGTCACCAAAGTAGGAAAGCAAGTGAATCAGAAATTGAGAGAACTTGAGCCGTCACCTCTGATTCAATGGAGAATGATCGGGCATTGGAACAAGCTGGAGGACCAGCAGCCATACCAAGTACCTGACCCCTTGCCACTCCAGAGCAGGGGATTAACCCTGGCCAACCCAGAGACATACAACTGCAGAGAAAAGTCCCACCCTTGGGGGTAAAATTCGATGGGAACCCCCAGAAACTGGGACTTTTCCTGGCGCAAGTCCTCACCTACATGCAAGAATACAGGCAGAATTTCCTGACCCAGGGGGCCCAAATGAGAGTCGTCACCCTGGCCCTAGAAGGGGCAGCAGCCAGATAGATGGTGACCCTCCATAACTCAATGTCCCAGAATAGAGGAACTTTGATCGATTCATGACAGCCCTAAGCTACTGCTTCAAAGATCCCCTCGCCAACAGAAAAGCCCACGATCACATTAGATTCTTAAAACAAGGCTGTCGCCTGGTAGCTGAGTACACTAAGGAATTTCATGACCTGGCCGGCCGAATCAACTGGCCAGAAGATATCCTAGTCTATTGTTTCAAAGATGGATTCAACTTTGACCTGTACACTGCCTGCCTGGCCCATGGAGCCCCAAACCTTCTGCATGAATGGTACTTGATTGCAGAGGAAGTGGAGATAGACATAGCACATAACCAGTACCGCAGTGGCAGAGTTTGGAGGAGATCCCCACCCCAGGAAAGGGGGAATTTTTCAAACCCCAAACTACCATGACTCCAAGACCATCTGGCTGCTTTAAGTGTGGAAAAGAGGGGCACTGCACAGCAGAATGCCATTCAAAACCCCTGCCAGAAAGCCAGACCACCCATCAGGGGAAACCTGGAAAATCCAACCCTCAAGGAAAGAAATGGCCTGAGAAGCTGTGAGGCTTCAGTTGCCCCCCAATCCAGAGGAAGAATCCCCAATGCCCCGAGGAAACCTGAGCCAGTCTGAAAGCGATCTGGAAGACGACCCACTGGGAAGTGACCCAAATGAACCACTCACTCTACCCCAAGACTGTTTATTCCCAGTCGAGGGAAAGGGAAGGAAGTTGCAGCGTTACTGGATTCGGGATGCACCCGGTGCCTGATCAACCCTACTCTAGCAAAGAAAATGCAGGAAATACTGTCATTTGGGTTGTAACTGATCTTTTTTCAAAACAGGTTCATTTTGTACCATGCCAAAAGATCCCAACAGCCTAGGCCTTTGCAAAGATGTTTTTAATACACATTTATCGCCTTCATGGAGCTCTCCAATGGATTATCTCAGATAGGGGTGTACAATTCACATACACAGCTTGGCGGGTATTTTTAAACCTATTAGGCTCCACCCAGGGATTGTCGTTTTCCAATCACCCCCAGACGAACGGCAAAGCAGAATGATTGAATAGCATATTAGAACAATATTTAAGATGCTTTATTAATTACCAACAGGACCTTCTTCCTTGAATTGGATTGACCTTCTTCCTCTTGCAGAGGTAGCATATAACAACTTGGTCCACAGCAGCACTGGTTTCACCCATTCAAGGTAGCCACAGGAAAAGAATTCAACCCCATGCCAGAGTTACCCACCAAGGAATCTAAAATTTCCTCTCTTAAGGAATGGATTAATAATTTGCAAGCCACTTGGGCAGTGGTCAGACTAGCCTTACAAGAGGCTAGAGCAGCTTTTAAAGCTCAAGCGGACAAAAAACATTGTGATCCTAAACCATTCAAAGTTGGGGACCACGTATATTTGTCCACAAAATTCCTAAAATCGTTGCAACCCTCTAAGAAATTGGTACCTAAATTCATTGGGCCATTTTCCATCTCCAGAATTATTAATCCTGTTACTGTAGAGCTTCTATTTCCCAAAACACTTCGACAGGTTCATCCAGTATTCCACTGTAGCCTACTCAAAACAGAGATCATTTCAAACCTTAGACACCCCCCCTTCCAACACCTCCAACTCCCATTATGGTACATGAAGAACAACAGTTTGAAATTAAAGATATCCTTGATTCGCGCACTCACCATAGATCCACACAATATTTAGTAGCTTGGAAACACCTTCCTCAGAAAATGAGTGGGTAGCCAAACAACTTCCGGGGGCAAGGCAAGGACGAACAGAGTTGCAGAAGCCTGTCTGTGGTTTCGATTAATCTCTCCTTGCGATTGGTGTGATCCTTAGAGGGTGCTTGAATCCCGGAGAGATTCGTGTTCGGTGTGGGGGATACTCGGACTGCAGTGTGGGGAAGGCAACCCCCCTGCAGCAAAGAAGAGCCCTCCAAAGCCCAATGAGCAAGATTAGCCTCCTGTCAAAGGCAGCTCTAAGTCCGGACTGCCATTGAAGCAAAAAGCGAGTAAGTGACAGTTTGTGAGACTGTTGGAGAAAAGTGTGGCACAGGGAACTTAATGGTGAGGAGGAAGACTGGCAAGTTATAGTCTTTTGTACAAACCTTTGTCAGAAGCCTGAAAAGAAAGTGGCTAAAAAGCGGAGGAGAGACAAGCGTGGGGGAAAAAGGTCTGGCAGACTGAAGTAAAAGTGTGGATTACAACGATTGAAAGGGAAATCTTTGTGGTTTAGAAATTACTGTTTAGAAAGACTCTAATAGCTGGGGAGGAACTGGAATATTTTACTTCATTGTTACTTGAACAAACTTCCTTTTGATAAACTTTATTGAAGTGAGGATGAGAAGAGGACTGAGGTTGACGGAGAAGAGACAGGGCGGCATTACACGAGATACTTAGAAACTCTGAAAGTACTGTTAAAAATATATCTAATATTAACTGTTTAATAGATCTTCTGATAGGCCTGTGGGAGAACGTTATACTAATTGAGGAGGTGGTTGTATTTGGAAGAAACCAGGAAATTGAATTTAGGAACATTAAAAAAAAAAAAGTAAATTTTTACCTCCCCACTTCTGGTACGTTTGAAGGGAGAAAAAAAAAATTCCAATCAGAGACGGAGAATTAAAAACTGACTTTAAAAATCCTTTTTTTCTCCCCTTTTCCTATTGCTATCCTTTTTTTGCATAAATTTGCTTATCCACTTATTTTCTGGTATGATCTCTCCTTTTCTATTTTCTCTTTATAACGAATATAAATTTGTCTTTTGAGGGAAGGAGTATTAATTTCTGTATTAGAGAGTTAAGTATTTGAATTGTTAAATATTTGAAGTAATTTATTTGATTAATTTATTAATAATAGAGATAGTTACATTCAGATTAGATATACAAGGAAAATAATATAATTACCCTATTTGGGATGAAAATAACTTTGCTTTTGTGTAAGATTATTTGTGTTTAAGAATATTAAGAATATTTAATATTTAAAATAAGGTCAGATAAGGTTAGATAAAAACACATTTATATTTAAAATATTTACATTCTTATCAAATTTAAAACTCAAACTTAGTTGGACTGGATATACTACTTATTACATATCAAACCTATTATATTTATTATATATGTTTATCATATAGATTGTAGCATTGTGTTGTATACTGTGGCATAGAAGTTGAATATAGAGCCTATAAAATCATATATTTGACTTAGAATTAGGATTTGGAAAAAATACATTTATACACATTCCAGCAATTAATCAAGAATATAACTATTCAGTAGAAAGGTGGATAAAGCAATTAGACATTGGTCAATTCTAACATAGGAGTTATAATACTGAATGGTAATTTGGGACAATAGAATTAATATAATTCAACAACAGAGACAAATTTTAAAAGAAATGACTTCTACAACTACTACAGCTTTAAAAACTGGAAGGAAGACTACTCCTACATTAACAACTACATTGGCAACAGCTTCGCCCATGGCTCAAAAAACAATAGAAGAGACGCTCCCAGCCGAAAAACCAGCTAATGTCTCGAATGCCAACATTCAGGAATCGATGACGAAACCAGAAGAGACAATGATAAAAAATCATAATGAAACACAAAATTCCTAAAATCATTGCAACTCTCTAAGAAATTGATGCCTAAATTCATTGGGCCATTTTCCATCTCCAGAATTATTAATGCTGTTACTGTAGAACTTCTATTTCCCAAAACACTTCGACAGATTCATCCAGTATTCCACTGTAGCCTACTCAAAACAGAGATCATTTCAAACCCCCCCCCCAACACCTCCAACTCCCATTATGGTACATGAAGAACAACAGTTTGAAATTAAAGATATCCTTGATTCACGCACTCACCATGGATCCACACAATATTTAGTAACTTTATTTATTATTACACAATATTTAGTAACCTTCCTCAGAAAATGAGTGGGTAGCCAAACGACATGTAAAAGCACCCACATTGCTACAGAAGTTCCACCTGAAATACCCTCACAATCCTAAGTTGTAAATGTAACACATTTGCCTTCCAGGTGGATTTCTCAAATTTTTGAGGAGGGCAGTATGTCAGATCTGTGTATCTGCCATTCTTCAATGGAAGAAGAAGGGAGGGGAGTTGGTATAAGTAATGCTTTTTGGTGTAACCTGAATATATTAAATCTTATATTGAATCTGTACAACTTGCACATGATATACAATCGGAGGATTGGAGCCAGATGTTTAGAAACTTGTCACCTCTTGGAGAGATAGCAAGAGAAGAAGGGTTCATAAAAATTCCAGCTCTGGAAGATACACCCTGATAAATTCTTCTAAAGCCCATGTCACAGTGAACCAACGGATGCAAAGAGGATGTAAAACAGACAAAAAACCTTGCCATCCGTTGGAAAATGCGATGTACTCACTGCCTCCGTTTAACTTCCTCTCTATCCGTCCAGCATCCATTTATTGATGTTTCATCCGCTCCAAAAGTTTTGGGCTGCCCAAAACTTTTGCACGGAAAATGTATCCAGTTCATCCGTTCTGCATCCGCTACGCATCCGTTACGCATCCGCTATATCCACCAGGCATCCGCTCCACATCCGTGCAACTCGCATCCGCTCGGACGCAGGGAGGAAGCAGAACGGAAGCAGAACAGACGCAGAACAGATGCAGAACAGATGCAGAACGGATGCCAAGTGGAAACAAAGCATTTAAAACTGAAAAAAACATTCGCAGAGGGGACCTATCTCGGATATTAAGGATGTCTGCAGGATGCCTAGAGGATGCCTAGAGGATGCAAAGGGACACCTACACTACCTATAAAAAGGGGGAGCAACTCACCTGCATCTCACTTTCAGAACAGCAGCCAAACTGTGCAGATCTCTGCAGCCTTCATCTGACTCTTCCTCTTCCACAGCATCCAGTCATGTCCATCGTGGATTGTGACAAAGTCCTTTCGGCAGCCACCATCCTTCTGCAACAGTACAAAACCATCTACAGGCTCTGTGAACTCTACTACGGGAAGAAAAGGAGGCACCCAAAAAAAGTCTGGGTCCAAAGATGGTTAGCCAGAAGAGCAGAGGACGGACTGTACAACAAGCTGATGGTGGAGCTCAGGAGCGAAGACCCTCGGGCGTTCCAGAACTTCATGAGGATGCCTCCAGCCATGTTTGATGAAGTTGTGCAGTACCTGACACCCAGGTTGACCAAGACAAACACCAACTTCCCACCCAGCCTGGAACCTGGGCTCAAGGTGGCACTCACTCTGCGCCACCTGGCCTCAGGAACCACCTACAGGAGCATGCAGTACGGCTGGAGGGTGCCACCCAGCACCATCAGCATTGTTGTCAGAGAAGTGGTGCAGGCCATCATCGAAGAATACAAGGAGGAGCTCCTCCAGTGCCCCTCCACTGAAGAAGGATGGAAGAAAGTTGCAGAGCAGTGGTATCAGAAGTGGAACAAGGCAATAGGGACATGGAGCCTGGTGAATGGAGGCAAGGACTAAACCTGATGGACACTGTGGATGTGCCAGGCCCCAACAGAGCTTCACGTGAAGGGAAGAAGCAGCGCAACCTCCTGAAACACTCCCCAGTTGGAGCAGTGGAGTGGCAAGACAGGATGGTAAATGCTTAATGGATGCTTCCTTCAGACCCTCTCATCACACGGATGAGATTGGGCCATGTATGTTTGGTTGGCCTACAATTAACAGGGCGTTTAATAAAGAGTTGTGTTTATGTTGACATGTGTGGATGATTGATCATATCGTTATTGATAATAAAGGGCCATAGGTGTGGCACCTGGGAGGATGGACCATACAGTCCCACTATGCTTGCACTGGAGGTTTATCTATCCCACTGCTATCCTAACCCATCCCACAGCTATTATCCATCCCACAGGTATCCTAACCCATTCCAAAGGTATCCTTACCCATCCCACAAGCAAGCAAAGGCTTAAACTAAAAGTTTCCAGCAAGACTTTATTAAAAAAAAGAAATGAAGGAAGTGTGTGAATCAAAAATAGACTTTATTAATAACTATAAGACAAAAATGAGTCTCTGGCACTCCTCTTGGTCGCTCAGTCTCAGGGGTGAAGGATGCAGGTGCTGTGGAGGTGGCTGGTGCTGGAGTGCTTGTCATCAGCTCCTCCAGAAGCAGAAGCAGCAGAAGCCCCAGCCCCAGAAGAGTGAGCCCATGCTGCAGAAGCCCCAGCAGAACCAGAGTGAGGGCCAGGGGGCGGGATGGTAGCCCTGTCCCTCTTGCAAGGGCTGGCAGCAGATGGCTGAGGCTTGCTGTGCTTCCGCATGGTTGTGGGGTTGCTGGCTGGCAGGGAGGCTGGCAGGAACCAAGGCTGGCAGGGAGGGTGGCAGCAAGGCTTGCAGGCAGACATGCAGGCAGGGCAGGCAAGGCAGCCAATCCTTCCGGTAGCAGGTCTTTCCTCTGAATGGCGACCTGCTTCCGAGCTGCTTCCGTTATATCCGTGGGGCTGATGCAATGCATCCTCCCCGCATGCGCAATTAACGCCAGGCATCTGCTAGGCTTCCGCTGTGCATCCGCTTCATCCGCTGTGCATCCGCTCTGCATCCACTGTAACCGTTCCGCGTCCGCTTTGCTGAGGCCTCCCAGAAGCCCTGCAGATGTGCCATCCGCTCCCATCTGCTTCCATCCACTGGGCTTCCGTTCCGCATCCGCTTTGCATCCGCCCTGCGTCCTCCCTGCGTCCGTGTTATCCGCTCCGGTTATGCAAATTTTTGCCTCTTTTGAGAGCGGATAACAACGGATGGAACATTTTGCTTGTCCGCTGTGTCCTTTTTGCATCCGTTGGGCAGTGTGACATGGGCTTAAGATATGTTCCCAGAAAAGGGGAGGGGGGAATTAACATGTTGGTTCTTTGTTTGACTAAATTAACATCTAAATAAGGGGAGGGGTTCGAACTCCCTTTATCTGTTACTGTATGCCTGGAAGCATCTTAACTAGTACTGGGATTATTTCCTCTCAATAAAGAATTCCTTTTGAAGTGCCTAGCTTTCAGAAGTTGATTATTTTTCGGTTGAAGGGGAAAAGTCCAGTGCGTACACCTAGTGCACTGGGGAACTACCAGAGGACTGATGTGATTCTTATCTTCCAAAAAAGAGCTGATGTGATTCTTATCTTTTTAAAAAGAATGCAACTTCATCATGGGCTTCCCAGATCCAGACCCCCTGCCCAATGACACACAAGATGTGCCCTACTTCATCATGGGGGATGACGTCTTCTCCATCAGAATCTACCTCATGAAGCCCTACACTTCCAGATACCTCACCTGTGAAGAGAGGATCTTCAACTACAGGCTGTCCAGGGCAAGATGGGTGGTGGAGAACGCCTTTGGCATCCTGGCCAACAGGTTCCAGATACTTCTCACCACCATGCAGCATCACCCAGAGACCGTGAGGAACATCGTGGAAGCTTGCTGCATCCTGCACAAACTCATGCGCACCCGCTACCCAGTCTTGCAGAATAGGCTTGTGGACCGCTAACAAGGCAATAGGGACATGGAGCCTGGTGAATGGAGGCAAGGACTAAACCTGATAGACACTGTGGATGTGCCAGGCCCCAACAGAACTTCACGTGAAGGGAAGAAGCAGCGCAACCTCCTGAAACACTGGTGCAACTCCCCAGCTGGAGTAGTGGAGTGGCAAGACAGGATGGTAGATGCTTAATGGATGCTTCCTTCAGCCTGTCTCATCACACTGATGAGATTGTGCCATGTATGTTGAGTGGCCCTACAATGAACAGGGCATTTAAGAAAGAGTTGTGTTTATGTTGAAATGTGTTGATGAATGATTAAATTGTTATTGATAATAAAGGGCCATAGGTGTGGCACCTGGGAGGGTGGACCACACAGTCCAACTATGCTTGCACTGGAGGCTTATCTATCCCACAGCTGTTACCCATCCCACAGCTATTACCCATCCCACAGGTATCCCTGCCCATCCCACTGCTATCCTTACCCATTCCACAGCTATCCATCCCACTGCTATCCTTACCCATCCCACAGCTATTACCCATCCCACAGCTATCCTTATCCATCCCACAGCTATCCTTACCCATCCCACAAGCATGCAAAGGCTTAAACCATTTCTAAAAGTTTCCATCAAGACTTTATTAAGTAAAAAAACTGAACCAAGTGTGTGAAGCAAATATGACCTTTATTGATAAGAAACTGTAGGACTTTATTAAAAAAGCAAAATGAACCAAGAAAAGTGTCCCAAGCAAAGATAAAGTCAACAGGTAACAACCCAGTCTCTGGCATTCTTCTCAGTCACTCTGAGGTGTCTCCATGGTCTCAGAGGTGAAGGGTCCAGGGGCTGTGAGGTGGCAGTGGCTGGAGTGCTGGTCTGAGGTGCTATTGGAGTTACTGGCCCTGAGAGGACAACAGAGGATGGTGTGTGCAGGAAGCTCTCAGAGAGCTGGCTCAGTCCCGTGATGTTGAGAGCCCCTTCCTCCATGACATGGGGTGTCAGTCCCAAGACCAATGACAGATGTTCTGAGGCCAGGCTTGGCTGTGGGGTGGAAGAAGGAGGAGTTTAGTGGGGCTGTCTGGTCTGCAGCTGAGCAAGGTGAGGTGTCGGTGGCATCTGTGGCGTCGGTGGCATCTGTGGCATCGGTGGCATCGGTGGCATCGGTGGCATCTGTGGCAGGCAAGGAACCTGTGCCTGGACTGGGAAGGGCTGCCTGTGCTGCTGGAACTCCTGGTATCCGTAGCCTTGATAGGTGAGGGGCTGTTGAAAGCCTTGGAAGGGCTGTGACATCGCCTGGTGTGGAGGAGCAGACCTGGAGTGGGTCAGAGCAGGTTCAGCTGGGCCTGGAGGGTGGTGCAAAAGACCTGTGATCCTCTCCTTGATCACCTGGTACTGGGCTTCGGGCATTTCCATGAGGGTCTGGTTCACGTAGATGAGGAAGGGCTTTCTGTTAGAGGATGGAATCTCGAAGTGTACCAGCTAAGAGAGGAGATCTACGCTGCTCTTGATGGTGTCCCTGATCTCCAAGAGGACAGTGTGGCTCTGTCCCTCCGGTCTGCCTCTCTGCCTGCTTTCTGTGGAGGTGGAGTTGGGGGTGGGGGTGGGTTGGTCTCTGGTGGCCGTGGTCTCTTCTTGCTCCATCTGCATCAGGGGATCCTCCATGTGCTCCAGCATGGGGTGTGCAGCTGTCGGGGGTGTCTCCGTCATGGAGTGCTCCAAAGATAACTGACTGGACACAGGAGCTGACTCTTGGCCAGAAGATGACTGGCTCTCTGTGGGCTGCTTGAGAGAGAGGGTTGACAGAGGGGCTGCTCCTCAGTGGTGGACCTCACCCTCCAAGAAGCTGCACTTGGCCATCACGTAGGTCTCCCGGTCGGTGAGCTTGAACGTGGCCTGGCCAGACCTCTTGAGGTGCAGCTTCCCATACCAAGTGTGCATGTGCTTCCACCACCCCAGGAGGACATCTGAAGTGTAGCCCAGGCTCTCCGCCTTCTCTCTCAAAGCCGCCTGCTTCCACTTGGTGTCTTGATAGAGCCTGTGTCCCTTCCTCCAGAGGTGCTCGTTCTCCCTCAGCCATTTGAGCACCTCATCCTCATGTTCCTCTTCGATGGAGTACTGTCTCCTCTCCCCCTTTTCACGTGATTGCCTCTTCCTCCCTCTGGCAGGGCCTTCTGGGCCCTCATCAGCAGGGCTTTGAGGTTCTAGGGGCTGGTCCACCACACCACCACCACCAGCAGCAGCAGCAGCAGAGTCAGCACCAGCAAAAGCACCAGCACCAGCAGCACCAGCAGTAGCACGAGCAGCAGCAGCACCAGCAGAGTCAGCACCAGCAGAAGCACCAGCACCAGCAGCGTCAGCACCAGCAGCAGAAGAAGCAGCAGCAGAAGCACCAGCAGCAGAAGCACCAGCAGAAACGGAGTCAGTGCCAGGGGGTGGGATGGTGGTCCTGTCCTTCTTGCCAGGGCTGGCAGGAGTAGGCACAGGCTTCCTCTTCTTCCCCATGGTTGTTGGCTGAAGATGTGTCTGGCAGCAGGTCTTTCCTCTGAATGGTGACCTGCTTGCGAGCTGCTTCCCTTTATATCTGCGGGGCTGATGCAATGCATTCTCCCCGCATGCGCAGTGTATGCTTTGCATCCGCTAGGCATCCGTGATGCATCCACGTCATCCGCTAGGCATCCGCTAGGCATCCGCTACGCATCCGCTCCTTCTGTTGTGTGTCTGCTTCGCTGTTCTCCCCCGGAAGCCCTGCGGATGTGTAATCCGCTTCCATGCGCTTCCATCCGCTAGGCTTCCATTGAGCATCCGCTTAACATCCTCGCTACGTCCTCCCCAAGTCCGTTCCTTTCCATTGTTGTCCGTTCTCTTTATGCAAATTTTTGCCCCTTTTGAGAGCGGATAACAATGGATGGAAAATTTGCTCATCCGCTGTGTCCTTTTTACATACGTTTTGCATCCGTCGGCCGATGTGACCTAGCCTTTAGAGTCTTAGTGGACAACAAGTTAAATTGAGCCAGCAGTGTGCAGCAGCAGTCAAAAAAGCTAATGCAATCCTAAGTTGCATTAATAGAGGGATACAATCAAGACCAAGTGAGATACTAATACCACTCTATAAACCCTTTGTAAGATCACACCTCAAATATTGCATTTAGTTTTGGTCACCACACTATAAAAATGATGTTGAAACTCTAGAAAGAGTGCAGGGAAGATCAAAAAGATGATTAGGGGACTGGAGGCTAAAACACACAATGAACGGTTGCAGGAACTGGGCTTGGCTAGTCTAGTGAAAAGAAGGACCAGGGGAGACATGATAGCAGTGTTACAATATTTGAAGGGCTGTCACAGAGGAGGGGGTCAACCTACTTTCCAAAGTACCAGAGGGCCAGACAAGGTATAAAGGATGGAAACTGATCAAGGAGAGATTCAATCTAGAAATCATGATAAATTTTCTGACAGTGTGAACGATCAACCAATGGAAAAGCTTGCCTTTAGAAGTTGTGGGAGCTTTACAGGGGTGGGGTGCTACCTGTTCTGCTCGGCTCTATAGAACCGGTAGGTCTGAAGAGCAGCAGACACTGAACCGGTTATGTGTTTGCTGCTGTTTGGACCACCTGCCCGCCCGGGCTCTTACCTGTCCTTTATTTCCTGTTTTTTCAACCTCAGCTACTTTGCGTGGCACAGCTGAAATAGAAAAAGCAGGAAAAAAGTGGCTTTTCAAATGTTGCGCACCTGTGCGCAGTGCTTTTCAGCTTCCCAGGTGGCACAACTTCAGGCTTTTTTTACACGCGTGCAGCAAAACATGGTCACTGAACCGGTAGTAACACCAGTTGAATCCCACTTCTGGAGCTTCACCACTGGAAGCTTTCAAGGAGAGACTGGATTGCCATCTCTCAGAAATGGTGTAGAATCTCCTGCTTGAATGTGGGGTTGGATGAGATGACCTACATGGTCCCTTCCAATTCTGTTATTCTGTTCTGTTCTGACATTGTCTCCAGGGTTAGCTGTCTTTATTAGTCTTATCACTCCCTTAATTCAGAGACTGGGTCTCTGGTGGTACAAAGTATATCTTCAGGTGGAGCTGTTTTGGTACTTTCCCTCACTTGTGAATTTTTTTGACCCCTTCTATCAGGGACATATTTTTCTTTCAAATTATATACAGCTTTAAGGTTGGAAGGTAACATATCTGTTTGTGGCACATATTTTTAAAGAAACATTTGATTTCATGAAATTGATTTTTTCTTTTCTGAGAATTCTCTTTGTCTTTAGCTAATTAAGAGTTTTAGGAGCATTTTCTCTCTATCCTATTAAGATATAGGAGGTTATAATGCTGATAGTTGCCCTATCAGCATTATAATCACATATATTACCTGCGTAGGGCCCAACAATGTCAGCAAAGAACTGAGCATACAGCTCATCTGCCTGGAATAATGGACATTAATACAATTGAACAAGGCCAGAGGTATTTCACGAGAAGAGTAGTCTACTCCTTAGCTCACAATAGAATACTTTATGATGCCAGGCTTGAAATTTTGGACCGAGACAATTTAGAACTACGCCCCTATGGTCTGACCTAAGCTTAGTACACAAAACTGTCTGCTGCAACATCCTACCTGTCAATGACTACTTCAGCTTCAACCACAATAACACACGGGCAAACAACAGATAGAAACTCAAAGTAAACTGCTCCAAACTCAATTGTAGAAAATACGACTTCAGCAAGAGTGGTCAATGCCTGGAACTCATTACCTGACTCTGTTGTTACATTCTCAAACCCCCCAAAATTTAACCTTAAAATGTCTATCGTGGACCTCACTCCATTCCTAAGAAGTCTGTAAGGCAATGTGCATAAGCGCACCAGAGTGCCTACCATCCCTGTCCTATGTTCCCATTTATTTGTACTCATTTATTATGTATATACTTGTACTAGTTTATACTGATATGTTTATACGGTATGTTATGTTCATACTTATACTTGTTTTCTCATACATGCTTGACAAACTAAATAAATAAAATAAATAAATAAAATAAATACAGCAAGGGGCTCCTTTGATTAAATGGCTCTCATTTCAACTGTGAGAAATTAAGCATCAGGTCCTGTAAACTTTGGTTACTAAACCGGGTACCACAGGCACTGCTGAGAGACACCACCACCCACCACGAGAACATTGAGTCCGAATCAGAAAGCAACGAGGATGACGAGGGGATGAACCAACTCTGTTCAGAGCAAAACACAAAGAACCGAGACAGAAAAGGAAATAATTTTGGTGTGCAGGCTGTGAAGGAAACCATCCACAATTGGAATGCTATTTCCATGATGCCATTTGCCAGTGGTGCGACCAACAAGAACACATTGTGAGGGCCTGACGGGCATCAAAACCCAACTCCCAAAGACAGAGGCAGGGCATACCTCCATGGAACAGAGAAAATCAACCCGGAAGCAGATGGAGCCAATACAGCAGGAATCGTTGAGACAAGGAGGCAGCCAATGGGAAAAATGAGACATATTAGATGGTGACCGTGGGCCACTCCAACATGACAAATGCCCGAAAAGTCCACGCCCAGGTTAAAAAAGCCAGAAATGCCGGATGGAAGTGGATTCAGACTCCTACTTATTGATGGTATCCTGGGACACCATAAAATGACTGATCCCAAGCATAAACAGAAATCAGCTTAAAAGATAGACTTTAACCTTAAAGGGTTACCAAGGGAACAAGATTCCCATGATAGGCTTAGGAAAGTTCAAAGTGACTTTTAAAAACTACTCCGGAGTCCTGCCACTGACTATAGTAGACTGGGACCGGCCTAACCTATTGGGGCTTGAGTGGTTTGAACTGTTGGGCATCGAAGTCACCAGGATACACAGTATCACCAAGACTGAATGGGAAGAGAACCTGGTGGAAGAATTCCAGGACATCTTCGACGGGAAATTAGGCAAGTACTTGGGGTCCCCAATATCTTTTAATCTAAATCTGACCATAGCCCCCATAAGACTAAAAGTGAGACAGGTTCCCTTCACGCTTAAACCTAAAATTGATGAGCAATTAGATAAATCATCACACAAGTGATCCTAGAACCAACTGACCATGCGAAGTGGGAAATCCCTATTGTCATGCCAGTAAAGCCAGATGGGTCCGTGCACATCTGTGCTAATTACAAGACCACCCTGAACCATGCTCTACAACAAAGTGCATATCCCGTCCCAGTGGTACAACACCTATTACATTCCCTGGGGTGGGGGAGAAATTTTCACAAAGCTCCATCTCATACAAGCCTACCAGCAATTACCAGTGGACGCAGAGACATCAAAAGCCCAGACAATTGTAACACACAGAGGGGCATTCAAATGTAACAGATTACAATTTGGGGTCAACGCCGCACCGGGGCTATTCCAGAGCCTTATGAAACATCTATTACAAGGGATTATTGGGGTAGTGCCCTATTTCAACGATGTCCTCATATCAGCCAAGGACAAAAGACAATTGTGCAACTGCCTAAAGGAAGTCCTAATTAGATTCAGAGAAGTGAGGCTTAAAGTAAAGAAGGAAAAATGTCAATTAGCAGCCACCAAGGTTGAATTCCTGGGTTATCTGATAGACAGTGAAGGGATCCACCCCACAGAGAGCAAAATCAGAGCAATCAAAGAAGCCCCCAGGCCCATGAATAAAACTGAGTTTTCCTGGGACTTATTAACGTTTACAACATATTCCTACCGCAGAAAGCGACAATTGCAGAGCCACTACACAGACTGCTTGCCAAGAAAGCAGCATGGGCCTGGGGGCAACAGGAAGAAACAGCATTCTGCGAAATAAAAAACATAATTACATCAGACCGCATACTAATCTAGTACAGCGAGGCACTTCCTGTAACTTTATCCTGCGATGCATCACCCTTCGGGGTTGGTGCCATCTTCAGCCATGTATTACCCAATGAAAAAGAGGCGCCCATAGTCTTCTACTTCAAAACGTTGTCCAGATTGGAGAGGAATTACAGCCAACTAGACAAAGAAGCACTGGCCACTGTCACTGGAATCAAGAGACTCCATGAATACATCTATGGAAGGAAATTCTTCCTAGTCACAGATCACAAGTCACTCCTGGGAATCATCGCAAGAAACAGATCCCCAAATATACTATCACCCAGAATGACACATTGGTCAGAATTCCTAGCTGCCTACAAGTACAGTTTAATACACTGGCCCAGAAAGGACATAGACCACGTAGACGCGCTCAGTCAATGCCCCCTGCCCAACCTAGAAGAAGACCAAAACCAACCACATCTACACTCCTGATAGAGACTTTAGAGAAAGCAACAGCAACAGCAGCAGACATTGTGAGAGCAATGGCAAGAGACAAAACCCTGGCATGAATATTGAACTAGGTAGGGAGGAGTTGGCCAGAGATTGAAACAGACGATGAAACAGACAAATGGAAGTCTCAAACCTTGAAAGGGTACATACTATGGGGGGATTGGGGGATCATACCAGATGTTTTAAGGGAAAATATACAAGAAATGTTACATGAGGGACACCTGGAAATTGTAAAGATGAAATCCCAGACTAGGAGCTATGTGTGGTGACCAGGGATGGACAGGGAGATAGAAGCCTGGGTGTCAACCTGCAAATGCTGTCAAGAATCTAGGCCAGCACCTCCCACGAGTGGGAAACACCAAGGGGACTGTGGTCAAGATTGCATATTGATTTTGCTGGACCAGTAAAGGGGTACACATTTCTAATATTGGTGGATGCGTACTCCAAGTGGTTGGAAATAAGCATCATGCAATCCACCACTGTAGAGGCCACGATTAGATAGCTTAGGAGACTAATCACGGCCTTCCGGATTTAATCATATCCAACAATGGGCCCCAGTTCATGGCCACACAATTCAAAGGGATCTTAGCGCAGAACGAGATAAGGCATGCATTAATAGCACCAAATCACCCATTCACAAATGGACAAGTGGAACGCATGGTACGCTACACCAAGGAATAATGCCCAGCGTGACAACTAATAAGAACCCCAGTGAACTACTCATGGGAATTGTTCCCCAGATATTATGGAGTTCAGTGAGAGACTAACCTAGTCCACCCATTGGCTTCTGCTCCAGTTACAGTAACTAGTCTATGACAATTCCTCACAGCTCACTCATCATGGCCAGCTCGCTATGGGGCAACTCACTATGGGACAAGAGTGACACTAATATTGAAAAAATGGTGGAATAGAATAATTTAAGAAAGGATGCAAAAGAAGGGATAAAATGAAATATGAATCACAAAAATTAAAATACTTTTAAAATTATTTTAAATAATTAAATTGAACTGTTAAATTGTCCTGTGATGAGTTGGCTATAGTGAATTTATTTTATTTATTTATTTTTATTTATCAATTGCTCATAAGATAATAGGTATAAGTAAAAACATAGTTATGAACACATGGATACATATAAGAAAAATAAAAAAAATATATAAAAAAAACAATAGGACAGGGACGGTAGGCACATTAGTGTGCTAATGCACACCCCCTATTTAGGAAAGGGGTGAGGTCAATAGTAGACAGTATAAGGTTAAAGTTTTTGGGGTTTGGGGAAAAAAACACAGAGTCAGGTAGAGTATTCCAGACATTGACCACTCTGTTGCTGAAGTCACACTTCCTGCAATCAAGTTTGGTGGATTAACCTTGATTTGTATCTATTGTTTGCTCTTGTGTTGTTATGGTTGAAGCTGAAGTATTCATTGGCAGGTAGGACATTGCAATGTATGATTTTATATACTACACTTAGGTCGGACCGAAGGCGACGTAGTTCTAGATTTCCTAAGTCTAGAATTTCAAGTCTGGTGGCATAAGGTATTCTGCAACGAATAGAGGAATGGAGAACTCTTCTTGTGAAATATTTCTGGACTTTCTCAACTGTGTTAATATCAGATACATAATGTGGGTTCCAGACTGATGAGCTGTGTTCAAGTATTGGTCTAGCAAATGTTTTGTATGCTCTAGTTATTAGTGTAATATTACCAGAGAAAAAGCAACGTAAAATTAGGTTAACAACTCTTAAAGCCTTTTTGGCTATGTAATTACAGTGGGCACTAGCACTTAGGTCATTTGAGATAAGTACACCAAGATCCTTCACAGAGTTTGGATCATCAACAAGGTCTTGACTATTCAGCCTGTATTTTATTTTCTTATTTTTTTTGCCATGTAGGACATAGCATTTATTTGTTGAGATTTGAAGTTGCCATTTGTTTGACCATTCTGATACACAGTCAAGGTCTGTTTGAAGGGTAGCAGTATTGTCTGTGGTGTTGAATATGTTGAATTGGCAGCAAATAGTTGGCTGCAGCAAGTTAGCTGTGGCAGGTTGTCCCATTCCAACAGTAACTGCATGCATTTAAGCACTGCTTTGAGAACTGAATCTCTCAATTTTACTAACCCCTGCTGGCATGACAAAAGTGGGGTTAATTGAATCTTTGTCACTGACCCCAAACACTTGTTCTTAGCCAACCAATGATATAATTAGGGCTATGTCTAGCAGATATACTTTCCTAGAAGCAGAACATTGTCACTGGATTCCAACTTCATCCCAGTTATATTTTGCCAACTGTCAGGGCAATGATCGGTTGCTTAGGCAATTGGTTATTTTGGATGAAACAATTGAACACTCCCATAAATAAAAGGATTTTAAGCTTTATTATTAGCTTAAGCAAACAGAGTTGAAAGCATAACATAACAAGCATACATAATAAGCACAATAATGCCCAACTCTTTTGCAAGCTTCCAGGAGTTCTTTAATAACAACAACAGATATACACCATGGGTAGCCAGTATTCATAGTACCTGGTACTAGATACCATGCAGAAGCCTCTTATAAAATAGTTTTTATTAAAACTTGGCACAATGATTTCATGGGTCATGGTATGTTTAGGAAATTGCGCATGACTGGGATGGGAATTGCTAATCTGAGAATTTTACAAAGGACAAAGGTTTAAAGTACGGCTGTCAAACTTGTGGCCCGTGGCCTGGATATATCATACACTGGCCACACCCATGCCCAGTTTTGCAAAGGGAAAAAAGTCCCAATACATTATATGATGACGACATGATGTTGTGAGTTTGACACCCCTGCTTTAATTTTTCATGAAAATTCTGCCCCCTTTATTCAACAAGTAAGAGTGAAAAACAAGCAGGCTAGCTTAAAATGAACTTTAAACCTCTATTTTTTTTTAATATAAAGGAGAAATCAAAATGGTAACTTCTCAAAATAGTGGTTCTTTCACATTACTATTTCACTTAGCAACAGAAACTTTGGTCCCAATTATGGTTATTAATTGAGGATTATGTATTCTTAAACATCCAGTTCCAATGATGGCGATGTCTGGGAAATCCACACTATTGTTGTACAGTGGAACCTTTAGTCATAAACATTCTGTTTGCGACCAAATCGGGTGACGAACAAAAGTTCTTACCTCTGGTCACAAACAGATGCTCGGTTGGCAACCAAAGGGTGATGATTTCCCCTTCTACGACACACCATTTTTGTTTTTATGCACATGCTCTTCCAGTGACGAGCAAATTGGGTGATGTCCAAATTCTCAGAATGGATTACGGTCATCATCAGAGGTTCCACTGTAACCAACTTATTATATTATTCTTTTTGATAAATCAGTTTATCTGTGGTCTAGAGATAGGTAGGATAATCTGAGGGCAATCAAACAAAGCAAACATTTTATGATATTGCCGTGTAGATCTGGGGTGTCAAACTTGCGTCATCATGGTGTCATCATGTGGCATATTGTGACTTTTTCTCCCTTCGCTAAACTGGGCATGGGCATTGCCAGTGTGTGGCGTATACAGCCCATGGGCCACAAGTTTGACAGCCTGATGTAGATGATTCATGAACAATAGCAGAACAAGTGTTGATTCAGAGTAAAACCTATTGCATAAAAACTTGTCTGTATTACTCTGCATATGCTGTAGTTGATGCAAGGAATTTTAAAAGCAAATAAAAAACGATTTTATTTTTAATGCATTCCATGCTTTAAAATGATTTGACCACAGTAAAAAAACTAAGAAAAATTAAATAGCAATGAAAATTACACAAAAGTTATAAAATAATATATACCATGCAGTATTTATGGTATAATAAATTAATAAATACACAATTACCACCTTCTAAATATATTGCCTAAATTAGGGAGTGTGCCCTATCGCCTTAGGAGTGTTTTAGTAATGACATTAAGATTTTATAGTACCCCAAACACTGTTACCAAATTTTGATAATCATAACTTGTATTCTCCAAACATGATCTCTGAGCAAAACTACAAACAGGATGCAAAGATCAGACAGGTTGAACATGTTAGCATTGGCACCAGAAAAATTATTTGGACAAGGGAAAATACTGAGCTATAGCTACATGAACTCATAGCTTATAAATTGCCTATCCCTGAAAAAGATAAGACAATGAAAATAAGGAAAACATTTTTAAAAACCTATTGTTCAATATCTGGTTTATTCAAGAAAGACATTAGCAAAAATATATTACCAATATTACCATAATATCAGAGTGACAGGTAAAATATTTGGTTGCTGACATATCCAAAGATTTTAGGCCTGCATAAATAAGCCACAATTTATAAGCCACAATAAATATAGTCCCAAACTGGAAGATAAAGCCACAGTGGTATTTTTTTTAATATAGCAGTCTTTTTCTTACTATTATTATATTCATTTGGTGAAATGGAGATATATTGAACAAGTAAGTGAAAGTTCAACAGATAGACATGGAAAAAATAGTCCATAAATTGATCACAGATAATGTCAGGTCTATGATCTGTAACACAGTACTATGTAGAGCATTGTAAACTCGACTAAAATTAACAGGACATGCTTCCTTCCCCCCCCCCCCCATGCATATGGAAACTAGTGACAATTCTACATTAGGCCTACTTCATTTGATTATATACTGTTCGAAGAAATATACTACTGGTTTCAGTTCCAAGTGGGGAAAAAGACACTGGAAGCATGGAGGCTGTTTGAAAGGTTTAATAGTGGACAGGACTACATAGCCTGGAGTTCCAGAATGAAAAGGAAGGATGATCACATGTGTTCTGTATAAAATGGTTTACTCCAAATGTCTCAAATATGATTGGCCAGAAAGGCCTGCATGGGATTGGTTCGCGAGTGTGAGCAGAACCGAAGTCATGTTGGATGGCCCATTGAATTGAATTAAGGAAGTGTGTCTCAAACTCAGTAGCTCTGCTAAATAAGAAAGTGTTCCAGTTTGTGCACAAGAGAAAAAACAAGATAAGGCTAGAACAATGGGGAACTGTAATAAACTGCTGCGATTTCAGAAACTGTGTAACTACTTTTGCTAGATAGGGAGGTAGTATGAACTTTCGAAATATATGTGTCAATTTGAAAACAGAAAGAATGTGAGCCAAGCCCTCGTACGAGGGGGCGGACAGTTAGGGTATAAAAATGCTGCCTGAATTTTGCTCTGTGTTCCTTCAATGACTGAGGGAACCCGTCTCTGCAGACACGTGAATAAAACCTTGTTTTCCTTGGATCAACGAACCTTTTGGTGGTTTTTTAATCTGCTACCACCTCACAATTTGGTGCCCAACATGGGGCCCCGACGAAATTTTGACTGGAGAAAAGGGACTGGGTAAGTGTGGCGCCACCGCCTCCCATTGTAGAGGGGCCCCTCCCTTGTCTCAATTGGATCCCGGGGTAACTGCACTCAGCAGACAATCCTTGGAAACAAGAGAGAGAGAAGCCGGCCTGACGCTCTGGGAGTGTCGTTGATCACCTGAAGTGGGGACGCCCACACTCCTTTCGTCTCTGGGAGACCAGGGGTGTATCAGGTGAGTTTGTTGCCTTTCGGGATAGAAGAAGGGATATACTGTCCTTAAACTCTGGGAATCCAGCGACTGCTGGAGGACAGTGTAAATCCCTGAGTGGGAAATCCCAAGAGATCAAGATTTTGAAAGAGGTGAGATTGGAATTGAATGATGTGGTTACTGAAACTGAAATATTGTATATTCCAGATTCAGGGGTGAACTTGCTAGGAAGAGACTTGTTGGATGTTTTTGGAATAGAATTGTGGGATAGAAGGAAGGAAGTTCACATGTGTATGTTAACAACGGAAGATGAGGAGAAGATATCATCAGATGTGTGGGCAAGAAGTGAAAGGGTTAGTAGGAAAAAAAAAGGTGAAATATTTGGGACATTACATTCAGCAGGGGGTTAGGTCCTTGGACCCTGAAAGGGTGAAGGGGATCATGAGCTTGGCTCCTCCCAGGAACAAGACAGAGGTGCGGAAAGCGTTGGGATTATCGGGGTATTGTAGAATCTGGGTAGACCAATTTACAGTGTTGGCACAGTTTTTGCATAGAAAGTTGCCTGGAAAGGGAGAGCACATAGAATGGGAAGAGGGAGATAGTGAAAGGTGGGAAGAGCTGAAGAAAGCTTTGTCAACCACTCCGGTTTTAGCCTTGCCAAACCTGAAATTACCATTTCATTTGTAAGTGGTGGTGGCTCAGGGAACAGCAGTTGGGAGTCCTTGCCCAAAAGGGGGGGGGGCAGTACCAGCCGGTAGCCTTCCTAAGCAAGGGTTTGGAGCCGGTTGTGAAAGGATGGCCACTTTGTATTCAGGCTGTGGCAGCAACAGCGATGGTGGTGGAGAGCAAAAAGTTAACCTTTGAGTTTTTGAGCTTTGGTGGTGCATTCGCCTCATCAGGTCAACTCAGTGTTGAGCCAGCTGGATACCACTTGGATGACTGAAGGGAGGATATTGAAGTATGAAACTATTTTGAGAACCAGTCCTGATGTCGTGATAGGAACAGACAAGAATCTAAATCCAGCAGAATTCTTGGAGGGGAGAAGGCAGGCGTGGGAACCGGAAGACCATGATTGTCTATTGCAAATGGATCTCATGATAAAGGTAAGAGAGGACTTGGAAGAGACTCCATTGGAGAAGGGAGAGAGGTGGTTTATAGATGGATCTAGTAGGGTGGAAAATGGAAAGCGAAAATCTGGGTTTGCAATAGTAACCGGGGAAGGTGAGGTAATAGAGAAAGGGTCACTCCCAGCTGCTTCGTCAGCTCAGAATTGTGAATTGTTTGCCCTGACCAGAGCCTTGGAATTGGCTGAGGGGATGGAAGTAACGATTTGGACTGATTCCAAGTATGCATGGGGGGTGGTGCACACTTTTTGGAAAATCTGGAAAGAAAGAGGGTATATCAAGGCGGATGGAAAGCAAAAAGAGCAAGTGCAGTTAGTAGAACAAGCCTTAGAGGCATTGCAACTCCCCAGCCGAGCATCAATTGTCTATGTGAGCGCACATCAGAAGGGGAACACACTGGAGGTTGTGGGAAACCGATGGGCAGACAAATGGGTAAAGGAAGCTGCAGGGGAGATAGAGTTGGTAATGGTATCTATACCAATACTGGAAAAGGAGGACGAGAGGGAGGAATAGGAGCCAGAGAAAAAGGAAAAGTTGGAGTTGGAGAAAGAGGGATGTGTCAAAACTCCAGAGGGATGGCAGACGTCGGAGGGAGTCAAGGTGGTGTCATCCATTGTCATGAGGGAATATTGGAGAAAGTTCATGAAAGAGGACATTGGGGAATGGAGGCCTTGGTCATGTCCGTTAAACCTCACTATTGGAGTCTGAGGATAGCTCTGACGGTAGCTCAGAGCATCTGCCGGAAATGTTTGATTTATTTGAAAGTAAATAAGAAAGCGGCATGCAAGAAAGAGATGGGAGGGCGACCCCTAGTGGGTTGGCCTTTTCAGAGAGCACAAATTGATTTCACTGAGTTGCCAGAAAAGGGGGGTGGGAAATACCTGCTTGTGATCAAAGATCAACTAACAGGGTGGGTAGAGGCTTATCCCACTAGAAGAGCCACAGCTCCCACAGTAACCAAGATCTTACTAGAACAGATTATCCCATGATATGGAATGATGGAAGCAATAGATTCAGACAGAGGAACTCATTTCACCCAAAAGGTTCTGCAAAGGGTAATGGGGGTGGTGGGGGTGAAATGGGAATTACACACACCATGGCATCCTGAATCCAGTGGAAAAATTGAAAAAGCGAATGAGGAACTGAAGAAACACTTGACCAAACTACAACTTGAAAATGGCTTGCCATGGGCAAAGAATCTTCCCTTAGCTCTGCTCAGGATCAGAACTTGTCCAAGGAAAGACACAGGGATTTCTCCTTTTTAAATGTTGATGGGAAGACCCTATTTGGCCAAACTAGGCAACCCCATACCAGAGTTCAGGGACTTGTTCCTCCGGAAATATTTGCTGGCATTGTCTCTGTCTTTGCTTCCTCTTCACAAACAGGGAGTGTTGGTGCACCGACCACCTTTGGCTGGTAGCCAACACCCACACAAGGCTGGAGACTGGGTCCTGATAAAGACTTGGAGGAGTGAAAAACTGCAACCTAGCTGGGAAGGTCCGTACCAGGTGCTACTGACGACTGAATCTGCAGTCCGTACTCGGGAAGGAGGCTGGACGCATTACA
>BLBF01000266.1:1702662-1736281 GCA_015471245.1 Laticauda colubrina
AGCTTATAGTGTAAATCAGCTGGCACGTTTTAATTCAGATCCAAAAGAATATCATTGGACATCTTTAAAACGAATATTGAGATATCTGAAAGGAACTATAAACCATGCATTATATATAGAGCCAAAGGGTGATTTGAGTCTTAGTGCTTATGCAGATGCAAGTTTTGCAACTGATATAAACACTAGAAAATCAACATCTGGTATGGCTATATTATTTGGTAAGACACTGATAGGATGGAGGTCAATCAGACAACAGCATATTAGCTTATCTACAATGGAAGCTGAATTTTCATGTCTATCATTAGTATGCACTGATTTGATTTTCTACAAACAGTTGTTGTTGGACATGGGAATAACAATAAAAGATCCCATTATGGTATATGAGGATAACCAATCAGCTATAAAGTTAGCTACTAGTATTGCTGTAAAAACTAGATCAAAACATACTGACCTACGATATTTGAATGTAAGAGAAGCAGTGAAGAATGAACTGATAAGATTGGAATATTGCATGTCAGAGGAAAACATAGCAGACCAATTTACAAAAGCTCAAGGAGCAACTAAGTTTAAAGAAAGTTGCGAAAAATATAATTTAAAGTTGTAAATGTTTCATAGTTATTATTGTAACCTAAAATGGGGAGAATGTTAGGGATAACATTGTTCACCCTAACTGTTTTAGGTGAAATACTAACTATGAATCATAGTTAGTGTATGCAGCTTTAAATGTAAAATAGCAATTGTGGGTGTGGTTATGAAAACCATATTAAAGTAGCAAGGCTACAGCTCTCTCTCTCTCTGGCTTTGATGATCCCTGATTACTGCTTGGAAGCAAGACTGCATTGCTCGAACGGGAGAGACAACAACGGACTGATTTATGTGAACTGACAATAGGATATTCTACATGGACTTTGCTAACTGAATATCCCTGAATGGACTGACTACATGGTAATTGAATATTGGACTGTTTTTGACTATGCTATAAACTTATACTGGAATAAAATATATTCTTGATAGCACAAGCGTATCTGTTATTTTTACTGTATGTTAATAAACATACAAGCTTAGCTCACTCATTTATCTGTGTGCCTATCTGACTAACGCTGCACATTCTGTTTAGCTTGCCTACCTAACCCTGGTTGGGGAACCCAGGCTTAACAGAAATAAATATAATAGAATTAAGAGAGTGAAAAGAGAGGAGAAGCTATATAGAAAATGCAAAATAATAAATAAGAAATGGAATGTTATTTAAAAGTAAGCATGAATTTATCTCTGTACAAAAAGATGTAACTCGGGATCAAACTGCCGTCCAAAAAGATATTTTATGTTTTTTATGTTTTGTGTTTGTTTGTACATGTTTGTTTGTTAAAAATTAATAAAATTCTTTATAATTAAAAAAAAAAAAAGGGTTCTCAGCTCAAAAAAATATGGGGAAGTCTCTTAAAACCAGTAACCTTCCTATCCAAATTAATTGGGGAGGCCAGTGTGTATTCAAGCTATTGCTGCCACAGCTGTCTTAGTACAAGAAAGAAGAAACCCCACACTTGGGGAGGGGGCTTTGGTGGTTACAACCCAACATCAGATCAGGAACATCCTGCCTCAATGAGCTCAGAGATGGTAAACCAATTCTCCTATCCTAAAGTATGAGGGAATCCACATAGGAGACCTTAATTTGGTACTCTGAATAAGTAATTATGTGAACCTTGCTCAATTATTGAAGAGGGAGGGAATAAGCAAAAGAGACCAACATGATTGTGTAACACTACTTTATAGATGGAAGTGCCAATGTAGTGGAAGGAGAGATGAGATGTTGTTGGGGATTCCATACTGTGGGAAAGAGGGTTTGCCTAGAACTTAGCTAACAGAGAAAATTGTGAGAAAACATATTCTTGAATTGTCCCAGTCTTGTTCTCTTTTAAGACAGAAAAGGGTCCTTTCACAAACACCAACTTGGACTTTGTTGTACACAAATTTAAAGCCCCTGTCACACAGCACCAATGGATGGAAAGAAGATGTAAAACAGAGATACACACTTGCCATCCGTTGGTTAACGCGATGCTTCCGTTCTGTACTCACTGTGTCTGTTTTTCATCCTCTATCTGTCCAGCATCCGTCTACTGACATTTCATCCGCTCAAAAAGTTTTGAGCTGCACAAAACTTTTTGAGTGGAAAATGTATCCAACGCGTCCGTTCTACATCCACTACGCATACGGGGAACTTCCGTTAGACGTCTGTCATCATCCGTTACGCGTCCGCTATATCCGCTAGGCATCCACTGCGCATCCACGCAACTCGCATCCGCTCCAGTGGAAAACGGACACATGGAGGAAGCGAAACGGACGCGGAACGGACACACAGTGTTAGTAGCACGGATGGAGAAAGGATGAAAGCGGATGCAGCTGGCATACAAAGCATTAAAATGGAAAAAACGTTCGCAGAGGGGACGTATCTCAGATATTTAGGATATCTGCAGGATGCCTAGAGGATGCAAAAGGACACCGAGCAGAAAACCTATATTTCCTATAAAAAGGGGGAGGAATTCACCTGGATCTCACTTTCAGTCCAGCAGCCCTGCTGTGCAGACCTCTTCAGCCTTGCTCTTGCTCTTCCTCTTGCACAGCATCCAGTCAACTCCACCATGGATCGTCACACACTCCTTTTGGTAGCCGCCATCGTTCTACAACAGTGCGAAGCCATCTACAGGCTCTTTCACCTGTTCTATGCGAAGAAAAGGAGGCGTCCAAGAAGTGTCCATCTGAAGATGGATTGCTAGAAGAGCCGAGTACGGACTGTATAACAAGCTGATGGTGGAGCTGAGGAACGAAGACCCTCAGGCATTCCAGAACTTCATGAGGATGCCACCAGCCATGTTTGACGAAGTTGTGGAGCAGCTGAGACCCAGGTTGACCAAGCACAGCACCAATTTCCAGCCCAGCCTGGACACCTGGGCTCAAGGTGGCACTGACTCTGCGCCACCTGGCCTCAGGGACCGCGTACAGGAGCATGCAGTACGGCTGGAGGGTGCCACACAACACCAGCAGCATTGTGGTCAGAGAAGTGGTGCAGGCCATCATCGAAGAATACCTGGAGGAGCTCTTCCAGTGCCCCTCCACTGAAGAAGGCTGGAAGAAAGTTGCAGAGCAGTGGTATCAGAAGTGGAACTTTCCCCACACTGTTGGAGCCATAGATGACAAGCACATAGCCTGCAAAGCTCCAGCCAAGTCAGGGTCCACTTATCACAACTACAAGGGCTTCTTCAGCATCATCCTCTTCGCCATGATCGATGCTGACTACAAGTTCATGTACATCGATGCTTCAGGCAATGGGTCATCTTCAGATGGCCAGGTATACAACACCAGTCATCTCAAGGAGGGGCTGGAACGCAACCTCATCATGGGGTTCCCAGATCCAGACCCCCTGCCCAACGACACACAAGATGTGCCCTACTTCATCGTGGGGGATGACGCCTTCTCACTCAGAACCTACCTCATGAAGCCCTACACTTCCAGATGCCTCACCCGTGAAGAGAGGATCTTCAACTACAGGCTGTCCAGGGCAAGGCGGGTGGTGGAGAACGCCTTTGGCATCCTGGCCAACAGGTTCCAGGTACTTCTCACCACCATGCAGCATCGCCCACAGACCGTGAAGAGGATCGTGGAAGCTTGCTGCATCCTGCACAATCTCATGCGCACCCGCTACCCAGTGTTGCAGAACAGGCTCGTGGACCTCCAACAAGGCAATGGGGACATGGAGTCTGGTGAATGGAGGCAAGGGCAAAACCTGATAGATACTGTGAATGTGCAAGGCCCCAATAGAGCTTCATGTGAAGGGAAGAAGCAGCGCAACCACCTGAAACACTGGCGCAACTCCCCAGCTGGAGCAGTGGAGTGGCAAGACAGGTTGATAGATGCTTAATGGATGCTTCCTTGAGCCTGTGTCATCACACTGATGAGATTGGGCCATGTATGTTGAGTGGCCCTACAATGAACAGGGCATTTAATAAAGAGTTGTGTTTGTTGAAATGTGTGGATCAATGATTACATTGTTATTGATAATAAAGGGCCAAAGGTGTGGCACCTGGGAGGGTGGACCATACAGTCCCACTATGCTTGCACTGGAGGCTTATCTAACCCACAGCTATTACTCATCCCACAGCTATTACCCATCCCACAGGTATCCCTGCCCATCCCATAAGCTTGCAAAGGCTTGGTGGCCCCTGTGGCATGCGAGGAACCTGTGCCTGTACTGGGAAGGGCTGCCTGTGCTGCTGGGACTCCTGGTAGCCGTAGCCTTGGTAGGAGAGGGGCTGTTGAAAGCCTTGGAAGGGCTGTGACATCGCCTGGGGTGGAGGAGCAGACCTGGAGTGGGTGGGAGCAGGTTCAGCTGGGCCTGGAGGGTGGTGCAGCAGTGCCATGATTCTCTCCTTCATCACCTGGTACTGGGGCTCGGGCATGTCCATGAGGGTCTGGGTCACGTAGGTGAGGAAGGGCTTGCGGTTTGAGGATGGAATCTTGAAGTGTACCATCTGAGAGAGGAGATCTGCGCTGTTCTTGATGGTGTCCCTGATCTCCAGCAGGACAGTGTGGCTCTGTCCCTCCGGTCTGCCTCTCTGCCTGCTTTCTGTGGAGGTGCAACTGGGTGTGGGTGTGGGTTGGTCCCTGGTGGTCGCTGCTTCTTCTTGCTCCATGTGTGTGAGAGAATCCTCCATGTCCTCCGGCATAGGGTGTGCAGCTGTCGGGGGGGGGGTCTCTGTTGTGGGGCGCTCTGTGGACATTTGCCCAGACACAGTCACTGTCTCCTGGCCAGAAGAGGACTGGCTGCCTGTGGGTTGCTTGAGAGTGAGAGTAGACAGAGGGGCTGCTCCTCGGTGGCGGACCTCACCCTCCAGGAAGCTGCACTTTGCCATGACATAGGTCTCCTGGTCAGTGAGCTTGACCGCGGCCTGGCCAGACTTCTTCAGGTGCAGCTTCCTGTACCAGGTGTGCATATGCTTCCACCACCCGAGGAGGACATCTGAAGTGTAGCCCAGGCTCTCCGCCTTCTGTCTCCAAGCCGCCTGCTTCCGCTTGGTGTCTCGATAGAGCCTGTGGCCCTTCCTCCACATATACTCGTTCTCCCTCAGCCCTCCAGCACCTCCTTCTCATGCTCCTCTGCGATGGAGTACTGCTTCCTCTCTCCCTTCTCCTTCTCCTTGCCTTGCCTCTTCCTCCCTCTGGCAGGGCCTTCAGCATCAGGACTTTCAGGGCTTTGGGGCTGGTCCACCACAGCAGCAGCAGGAGAAGCAGCAGGAGAAATAGCACCAGCACCAGCAGCAGGAGAAGCACCAGCAGCAGCAGGAGCAGCACCAGCAGCAGAAGAACTAGCAGCAGCAGCAGAAGAAGAAGAAGCAGCAGCAGCAGCAGCAGCAGCAGAGTCACCGCCAGGGGTTGGGATGATGGATCTATCCCTCTTGCCAGGGCTGGCAGAAGATGGCACAGGCTTCCTCTTCTTCCCCATGGTCTCTGATGAAGATGTCTGTGGCAGCTGGTCTTTCCTCTGAATGGTGACCTGCTTGCGAGCTGCCTCCTTTTATATCCGTGGGGCTGACGCAATGCATGCTCCCCGCATGCGCAGTGATCCACTAGGCATCCACTCTGCAACCATTCTGCATCCGCTCTGCATCAGCGTCATCCGCTACGCATCCGCTCTGCATCCGCTTCATCCGCTACGCATCCGCTCTTTCCGCTATGCATCCGCTTTGCTATCCTCCCCCGGAAGCCCTGCGGACGTGCCATCCGCTTCCATCCGCTTTCATCCGCTAGGCTTCCATTGAGCATCCATTTTACATCTGCGATACGTCCTCCCCCCGTCCATTGTTGTCCATTCTGTTTATGCAAATTTTGGGCACTTTTGAGAGAACAACGGATGGAAAATTTGCTCGTCCACTGTGTCCTTTTTACATACGTTTTGCATCCGTCGGGCGATGTGACCTGGCCTTTAAACACACATGTATTTATGCTCTGGATTATAGACATGTAAACCCTGAAAAATATCTGGGCAAAAGAAAGGCAATAAAATCACTCTAGGTGTGGGGACAGTGTAAAATATTAATATATGATAAATAATGGAACAATTAAAAAATAATAGCACAGAGTTTTGTCTGTCTCTCTCTCTCCCTCCTTTCCTATTTCTTTTTCTTTCCTTCTTCCATCCTTCCTTCTTCCTATTTCTTTTTCTTTTTCTTTCTCTTTATTTCTTTCCCTTCCTCTTTCTTTCATGCTCTTTCTTTCATGCTCTCTCTTTCTTGCCCTTCCTTCCTTTCTTCCCTCCCTCCCTCCTTCCTCTCTCTCTCTCTCTCTCTCTCTCTCTCTCTCTCACACACACACACACACACACACACAGAGTCTCATGACACACACACACATACACACTTGGTCTGGGATGTACTGATCCAGCGAGCTCCAGCACAGCGGGCTGTGGGAGAACAAAGAAAGCAGCAACCCCGGAACATCCATCTGGCCTCCCTTTCAGAGCCCTACAGCAGGGGTGGAGGCGACAAGGATGGGGCAGCGGGAAGCAGCCCCAGGAGTTCCCACTCTCCCTTTCAGGGCACCTCCACTGCCCTCAGTCTCAGCTCCAGCGCAGCAGAGAAAGCAAGTGGTCGTGGCATGCTCCAGCCGTCACCATTGCTGCATCATCCCGAGGGCTGCCTGTTTGGCCATCTGCCAGCTGGACTGGCCTGCAACCGGTGCCCCACTTTGGCCTCCTCCCACCTGGCCACTGGCTTCTGGATGCAAGCAGAGGCTGCTGGTTGGATTGAGGGAAACCACAATGCTGGGCTACAGTGGCAGTGAGTGCCAAGGGCATAGTTAGAATTGGGGCTATGCGGCTGTGGCGTAAATAACCAGGGCAACACCTGACCGCTTGGATGAACAGGTGCAAGCAAGGTGGTAGCTGGTCTCATGTCAAGCTCTGGTTCTTTCCGCCAGAGATGCATAGCATCTTCCAATTGTAGCTATGTCCTTGGCATTTGCCACTGCAGGAGACTAGCACTGTGGTTCCCCTCGCTCCAACCAGCAGTCTCTGCTTGAGTCAAGAAGCAGGCAGCCAGGCGGGAGGAGGCCTAGGATGGGCATAAGGTGGGGGATGCCCGGTAAGCATGGGGAGCCCCAGAGATGGCTAGGTGAGGTCTGGGAAGCCCAGGGAGCCTTGGAGATGGCTGGATGAGGCCCAGGGAGCCCCAGGGAGCCCCAAAGATGGCTGGGCAAGTCCTGGGGATAATGGGGGAGGGGCTAGCATGACTCTCAGGCTTACCTGTGAGCAGGCAGATCAGGGCTGCTCAGTTGGGAGGCAGGCAGCAATGGCTGGCCTACCGGGTGGGCAAAAACAGGCTGCAGTCATGTTGTGCATGCACACAATGTTGCATATGTGCAATAGGGACTGACTGGACAGGGAGCGGAGAAGCGGGTGGAGAGGGGCGAGGCTGATTTACTGGTTCTCCGAACTATGGAGAATCATAACAACTGTTTCTACCGAACCAGTCCAAACTGGTAAAATCCCACCCCGGTCATGTCCCAATTTGGTCGTGTCCAGAGTCACCACTGACTGCACATACGCACAGTAAAAAAAATGGTGCCAAAGGGGAAATGTTGCCACATGATTTTTAATCATGACCCAATTCAAAACCCGGGTGGATTTTTTGTTACAAACAGTAGAGTTTGCGACCAGAGGTTCCACTGTATATGCAAACTGGTTTTCCTGAAATTATGGTAATAACAGGTTTCCAGACATACAGGTTTTAGAGAAAGTATTATGGTAAATCTCTAGGAAACTTGGCTAGGAAACAACTACTCCTGCAGATGAGTCTGGGACTGAATTTTATTCTTCATCATATAAGAAGATGTATTACCATATTAACAATTCAAAATGCAGGAACTGCTTGAACTATAAAAGCTGATTGAGATACTTTGCTTCAGGGCACTGAATAGTATAAAAATGCGGTTGGCATCTATATATCCAGCATTAAAAATTTAAATGTCCAATATGAAGTCAAAATTCTGATTTTAAATTGCCATACATTAAAACCTAAACACCAATACATACAGGCTACATTCACATGCACAGGTAAAACAGATTTCTGAAAATCCCAAGTGTGCAAGTATTGGTTCAAAATAACATAGAAATAATATTCTATTATGTTCCAGGCTTTACAATGGAACATTACGCTTGCTGAGTTCACTGTCCCTTCTGACTTCTTGTAAATTATTTTTAAATTAAAAAAATAGTTACAAAACTGGCATACTCCAAAACAATGCTGTTGTATGATGTTTATTTGCAGTGATGTCTCTAGAATTGCATAGACAGCTTTAGAAAAAAATGGCTGCAATCCAATGGAAATAAATCTGGAAATAAATTAATTTTTAGTGTGTAAATGTGTTTGTGTGCAATGGGAGGCAAAGCAGACAGAATATGGCAGTGGTGGCTAACCTTTTTGGGCTCCTGTGCCAAAAAATGTGCATGCGCTTGTGCTCAATCACGTGCCAGCACCCAGAAGGCAATGTGCATGTCCCCCCACTCCCTGCACATGTGCACACAATCCCCCATCCCCTTACCTGCGCTATGCCTCACAGCTGAATTTTGGCTGGTTTGAAGCCTTTTTCGGCCTCCCTGAAGCTTGAAAAAAGCCTCTGCAAGCCAAATAATAGGCCTGTTTCATCACTTACAGTAAGTGATGAAACAGGCCTATTATTCATCCTGCAAAGCCTGCAGAGGCTTTTTTCAAGCCGTTTCTTAGCTGAAGGTAGTCCGTCACATGCTCTAAAGTGGGCTTGCTTAAAAAATAAGTCGATAACAGTCCAAAATCACAGTATTTCCTCCACTCTCAATTGAACTACTCAATTAAATCTACACCCTACTCCCACTTTCTCAGGCTTGTAGCAGCATGGAAGCATCAAATCTCAGTATGGCTTCTAAAGCTAACAGAGTGATTTGGTAGTTACATCTACACATATATGCACTTAAATATAAAAGCAAAATAGGGATATATTTTTTACATTGTAAGGCAGGTGGAAAAGCAATGCAGGAGGTATGCAAGTGAAACAAAATTTAGAAGAAATGTCTCAAGTGAGAGATAATTAATTACTCCTTAAATATTCCTTGTCTGTGGCAAGGTGAGAAAAGACAAAAATTAATAGCCTACATTAGCCTTCACTTCCTTGAATATATTACACTTTAGCTTTCAGAATTTCCAAATACTTTGAATGGTGATTGATATAGGAAGATAAACTTAAGTCAAGCTTAAGCTCTGGAAGCAATGTGAATGCAATCTGTATAGCTTTTTTGACCATATTATTGACAATATCTGCCATTAATTATTTCCAGGATGTTTTTTCAATTTGTAATCTCTGTTAGGGTGGCTTTCTTTGAAATATTAGACTGGCTCAATCCTGATTAGTGTGAAAGACTAGATAAGTTTGCTCATGTACCCCTGTTGATATCTAATTAATAATATATGAGTTCCTTAATGAGCAACAATGTTTTGAAATGTTGATCTTATCAAATCATACCAAATCAGTATGTCCATTCTAGTCCAACAATCTCATAATGGAATCCAATTTTAGAAATTTATTAAGAAGAACGACTTCTATATAATTTACCAAAGATTGCTTCCACTGGTTTAAGAAATCGAAATACTAAAAGTACAGGTAGTCCTTTATTTATCACTGGTGGTTTAAGCTTCAGAAAGGTTCCTAAGGTATTTCCAGCTGTCATAAAGTGTTGTGCCACGCCTCATGGTCCCATGATCATAATATGGGTACTTGAAAGCATGTTTGCAGTTATGACCAGCTGGCAAGCACCTCACGGTCATTTGTAATCTTCTCACAAAATCAATGGGGAAGAGAAAGTTGAAAGCTGCTGCTGTCTACTGAGCGGGCTTGCTCTTTGGGGTTAGCTGAAAGAGTTGTCTGTGGGGGAATCTCAGCTCTATGTGTCTGTCCCCACAGAACTGATATTTTTAGCCCAATGAAAGATTTTTCCTCCCCTCCTTCTGGGATGAAATCCTTCGATGGACTGCAGGAAGAAAGTTAAAATCTTAAAGATTTTAGCTCCATCCTTGTAGCCCAATAAAGATCCCCTGCTCCATGATTTTTCCAGGGTCTTTCTCTGAGAGTCATTTCATGCTCTTTACTTGAGACTCTGTCCTCTTAACTACCCAGAAGATTGCTTAACATCCACAACTGATAGTGCCAGGATTAGAGTCAGTGAGCAAAGCAGCCATGTGAGCATCTCACTTAATGACCACTTTGCTCAATGCCTGGGATTTTTAGCCCAATTTTGGTCACATTTGTATTCCCCAAATGTCATATAAATAGCAGCCAGGCCAGACTATTGTTTGTTTTCCTATTCTTTAATCAAATCAGACAAGCAAAATAATATTGCACTATATTCTATTGCAGTATAGTAATACGATTATAGCTTTTAAATCACATCCACAGAACTGATAGTAAAATGAATATAGCAATAGCACTTAGACTTATATACCACTTTATAATGCTTTACAGCCCTCTCTAAGTGGTTTACAGAGTCAGCCTATTGCTTCCAACAATCTGGATCCTCATTTTACCCACCTCAGAAGGATGGAAGGCTGAGACAACCTTAAGCCGGGTGAGATTCAGTCTGCCAAATTGCAGGCAGCTGGCTGCAGCAGAAGTAGTTTGCAGTACTGCATTCTAACCACTGTGCCAACCCAGGCTATATAATATGCTATGGATGGAGAGCCATATTAATCAATTTAGTGTTCTATACTCACTCTGCCATTGCTTACAGCTGTTCTTTTCTGTACCTCTGTCCTCTCTGCATTTGACCAGCTGTTCTTGAATGGATGGACAATGGATGCTTCTTTCTGTTCTATATCATAATAGTTATTTTTTATCAGCATCAGTCTTCTAATTCTGTTCTTTTTTATTTCAGGCTGCAAATACTTCTGACAATTAAATTCCACTTTAAAATATTCTCTGTTCACAAATTTGTATGTGAATCAAGTAGGAAGATGACACTTTCAAATTAGTTGAATTTACAGAGACTAACAGTGTAAAAGGACTCTGATGTTTTTGAAGTCTTGAAATTCCCAGCTGGGAAATTTGTTTTGCTTTGTCCTTTCAAGTTAAATAAATATTTGTAAAATGTTCTGAACAAGATTTGAGGTCATAGGAAGGGATCCCTTGCCAACATCTTACTGTGTCTCACAAATACTGGTCTCAACAGCCTTCTTTACCTGGAATTCTCCATGGTTCTTAATAAACACTGGAAATTACTAGCCTGAAATTCAATTCATCTAGTTATACTGTGATTTTTTTCAGCAATGTATACAAAGCTAGACATACATTTTTACATTGCCACATAGTACTGACTAAATTCACGCATAGAGTTGAGTTGTAATGTGATTTACTTATTATTTGAACTTTGCTACCATGGTTGCTAAACCAAGGTTCATGTTTAACTCCTATATATGATCCAGACTTTCAGGGTGCCAGATGAGCTGAAACAGTCTTTTAAACAAGCAGAGGAAATCTGTTTAGCTATTACTTGGCATTATATGTGCACATGACAGAGATATAGGATATACAGCACAAATTAAAAAGCCAAAGGTGAAATTCTTTAAGTAACTATGATAAATGCAATTCACACATCAATTCCTTTTCTTCTGGATTTAGGACTTGTTTCAGTGACTAGACTCTATGCTATATTACACAGCTCCCCCTCTGTTGTGCTACTGTCATACTGCACCAACGGATGCAAAGAGGATGTAAAACGGAGAAAAACACTTGCCATTCACTGGAAAACGTGATGCATCCGTTGTGTACTCACTGCGTACGTCTTTCATACGCTCTATCTGTTATTTCATCTACTACTATTTCATCCGCCCAAAAAGTTTTGAGCTGCACAAAACTTTTTGACCGGATGAACTTTCCGCCGTGTACGATCTACATCCGCGACACATACGGGCAACAAATGTTCTATGTCCGTTGTCATCCGTTAAATGTCCGCTGTATTCTCTCGGCATCCTCTGGACATCCGTGCAACTTATATCCGCTCCAGCGGAAAACGGAAAGAGGGAGGAAGCGAAAGGTATGCGGAACATCCACACAGCGTTAGTAGCACGGACATAGAAAGGATGAAAGCGGATGCAGCTGGGATATAAAGCATTAAAATGGACAAAACATTTGTATATGGGATGTATCTCGGATATTTAGGATGTCTGGAGGATGTCTAGAGTATGTGGAAGGACACCTAGCGGAAAACTGACATTTCCGATAAAAAGGGGGAGGAAATCACCTGGATCTCACTTTCAGTCCAGCAGCCGTGGTGTGCAGACCTCTTCAGCCTTAGTCTTGGTCTTCAACATCATCAATTCTTCTCCACCATGGGTGATAAAATAGTCGGTATGATAGCTGCGCTCATTCATCACTAGAACCAAAACCTGTTCAGACTGTTTCAAGTTTTATACAGAAGGAGAAGAGCTGTGTGGGTGCGAGGATGGATCATGAGAAGAATGGAATTTGGATTGTATGACCAGTTGCTGGTGGAGCTGAGGAATGAAGACACTCGTGCATTCCAGCACTTCATGAGGATGCCACCAGCCATGTTTGACGAAGTTATGGGGCGTCTGAGACCCAGGTTGACCAAGGCAAACACCAACTTCCATCCCAGCCTGCACCCTGGACTGAAGGTGGCACTGACTCTGCGCCACCTGGCCTCTGGGCCCACATACAGAAACATGCAGTATGCCTGGAGGGTGCCACACAACAGCATCAGCATTGTGGTCAGAGAACTGGTGCAGGCCATCATCGAAGAATACATGGAGGAGCTCCTCCAGTGTCCCACCACTGAAGAAGGCTGGAGGAAAGTTGCAGAACAGTGGTATCAGAGGTGGAACTTTCCCCACACCGTTGGAGCCATAGATGGGAAGCATGTGGCCTGCAAAGCTCCAGCCAACTCAGGGTCCTCTTATCACAACTACAAGGGCTTCTTCAGCATCATCCTCTTTGCCATGGTTGATGCTGACTACAAGTTCATGTACATCGATGCCTCAGGCAGTGGGTCAGCTTCAGATGCCCAGATATACAATGCCAGTGACCTCAAGGATGGGCTGAAACGCAACCTCATCATAGGTTTTCCAGATCCAAACGCCACACACAAGATGTGCCCTACTTCATCGTGGGTGATGATGCCTTCTCCCTCAGAACCTACCTCATGAAGCCCTACACTTCAAGATACCTCACCCGTGAAGAGAGGATCTTCAACTACAGGCTGTCCAGGGCAAGACGGGTGGTGGAGAACGCCTTTGGCATCCTGGCCAACAGGTTCCAGGTACTTCTCACCACCATGCAGCATCACCCACAGACTGTGAGGAGCATCATGGAAGCTTGCTGCGTCCTGCACAATCTCATGTGCACCCGCTACCCAGTGTTGCAGAACAGGCTCATGGACCTCCAACAAGGCAATGGGGACATGGAGCCTGGGGAATGGAGGCAAGGGCGAAACCTGTTAGACACTGTGGATGTACAAGGCCCCAACAGAGCTTCACGTGAAGGGAAGAAGCAGCGCAACCTCCTGAGACACTGGTGCAACTCCCTAGCTGGAGTAGTGGAGTGGCAAGACAGGATGGTAGATGCTTAATAGATGCTTCCTTGAGCCTGTCTCATCACACTGATGAGATTGTGCCATGTATGTTGAGTGGCCCTACAATGAACAGAGCATTAATAAAGAGCTTTGTTTATGTTGAAATGTGTTGATCAATGATTAAATTGTTATTTAGAAAAAAGGGCCATATGTGTGGCAGCTGGGAGGGTGGATCATACAGTCCCACTATGCTTGCGCTGGAGGTTTATCTATCCCACAGCTATCCTTACCCATCCCACAGCTATCTTTACCCATCCCACAACTATCTTTACGTATCCCACAAGCATGCAAAGGCTTAACCATTTTTTCAAAGTTTTCACCAACACTTTATCAAGTAAAAAAAATGAACCAAGTGTGTTAAGTAAAGATAACCTTTATTAATAACAAACTATATGACTTTATTAAAAAGCAAAATGAACCAAGTAAAGTGTCTTGAGCAAAGATAAAGTGAACAGGTAACAACTCAGTCTCTGGCACTCTTCTCAGTCACTCTGAGGTGTGCCCATGGTCTCAGATGTAAAGGGGCCAGGGACTGTGGAGGTGGCTGTGGCTGAAGAGCTGGTTTGAGGCACCATTGGGGTGCCTGGCCCCGAGAGTACAACAGGAGATGGTGTGTGCAGGAAGCTCTCAGAGAGCTGACTCAGTCCCGTGAGGTTGAAAGGCTCTTCATCAAGTATCTGGGGCATGAGGCCCAAGACGGATGACAGATGTTCTGACGATGGGCTTGGCTGTGGGGTGGAGGAAGGAGGAATGTAGTGGGGCTGTCTGGTCTGCATCTGGGTGAGGTGAGGTGTCTGTGGCATCTGTGGCGTCCCAGGAACCTGGGCCTTGACTGGGAAGGGCTGTCTCTGCTGTGGGAAGTCCTGGTAGTGGTAGCCTTGGTAGGTGAGGGGCTGTTGAAATCTGTGGAAGGGCTGTGACATTGCCTGGGGTGGAGGAGCAGACGTGGAGTGGGTAGGAGCAGGTTCAGCTGGGCCTGGATGGTGGTGCAGAAGCTGCACTTGGCCGTGACATAGGTCTCCCGGTCAGTGAGCTTGACAGCAGCCTGCCCAGATTTCTTCAGGTGGAGCTTGCCATACCAGGTGTGCATGTGCTTCCACCACCCCAGGAGGACATCAGCAATGTAGCCCAGGCTCTCCGTCTTCTCTCTCCAAGCTGCCTGCTTTCTCTTGGTGTCGCGATAGAGCCTGTGGCCCTTCCTCCACAGGTACTCATTCTCCCTCAGCCATTCCAGCACCTCCTCCTCATGGTCTTCAGAAATGGAGAACTGTTTCCTCTCTCCCTTCTCCTTCCCTTGTCTCTTCCTCCCTCTGGCAGGGCCTTCAGGGCCTTCAGCAGCAGGGCTTTGAGGGCTTTGGGGCTGGTCCACCACAGCAGCAGCAGCAGGAGAAGCACCAGCAGCAGCAGGAGAAGCACCAGCAGCACCAGCAGAAGCAGCAGCAGGAGAAGTACCAGCAGGAGAAGCACCAGCAGCAGCAGCAGTAGCAGCAGCAGCAGCAGAAGCACCAGCAGCTTCAGAGTCAGTGCCAGGGGGTGGGATGGTGGTTCTGTCCTTCTTGCCAGGGCTGGCAGGAATAGGCACAGGCTTCCTCTTCTTCCCCATGGTGTTCTTGCAAGATGTCTCTGGCAGCAGGTCTTTCCTCTGAATGCTGACTGCTTGCGAGCTGCATCCTTTTATATCCGTGGAGCTTACGCAATTCATCCTCCCCACATGCGCAGTGAACGCTTTGCATCCGCTATACATCTGCTAGGCATCCGCTTTGCTTCCTATAGGCGTCTGTGATGCATCCGCGTCATCCGCTACGCATCCGCCCCTTCTGCTACGCGTCCGCTTCGCTATTCTCCCCCGGAACCCCTGCAGATGTGTCATCTGCTTCCATCCGCTTTCATCCGTTAGGCTTCCTACGAACATCCGCTTTACATCCCCCGCTACATCCTCCCCATATCTGTTCCTTTCCGTTCCTTTCCGTTCTATTTATGCAAATTTGGGGCCCTTTTGAGAGTGGATAACAATGGATGGAGCCACCCCCGACATTTTGCTTGTCCATTGTGTCCTTTTTGCATACGTTTTGCATCCATTGGCCAATTTGATCTAGCGTTTAATATAATGACGACAAGGAGCAGACCTTTCACTGACCTGGTTCCTCAATCTTCTCTGAAGCAATCCAAGATTTAGGACTTTGTTTTAGCTTGGCCTCTCACTTCGAAAGCTCCTGCTCCCTTTTGTCTGGCTGCTGCCGGTTGTCGCGATTTTCCGACAGTTGAGGGTGTCTCCCCCCGAGTTGAGAACAAAGGCTTATCTAAAACTACGGCCCCCAGCCAATCCTTAAATGAGCCCACCCTTACAGAACTTTTGGTTCAGCAATGTTTCTTGGTTGCAGAAACTACAGTGAGCATTCAGCTCCAGCTTGATAAAATAATAAGTACTTTAAACTACTTAGTTTCCTGGACTACCATGGGAACTATGGGTTGACCGCTCAGCAGCCTGATGCAGTGGCAGGGTTCTCCCTGCCAAGCCTCAGCAAAAGCACTAGCCAATGTAATCCTACCGATAGTTCAAACTTTCCATCTTTTAATGCAAACAGTCACCTGCTCTTAACAGTCAAAACAGGTGGCCCTCATCATTAATCCCATTAACTAACCTCACTGGGGTTCAACACAGCTGGTGAAGGGCCATATATGACAGTTATTGGGGCTAAAAGCTGATAACCTGAAGAAGGTTGAACTTCTATCCTCTCCTGAATACTGCACTAGAGTGTACTCAGTTTTGACAACTCCAACACCCCAAAACTATTTTTCAGAAGAGGATCCATGTTAAGATCCTTCAGAATTCTGCCAAGAACAGTCTTCAAAGATATGTCAATTAAGCCACTCTTAAGTAATTGACAATTTGTGAGTGGCAGGAGATTTATTGCCCCCAAAAGATCCTCAGCAGCACACACTGTATTAATGTGCCACCCTTGAATGCCATCTTGGATCACGTACTAATTATACACCTATTCCTGCAAAATCTCCAGTTGGTGTCCTCTCAGATGGCAGCCTGACTGTTCCTCCTACAACCGGTCAAATTAACCCCCTGCAGCAAGTAGCATCTTACCAGGAAGCTTCCCTTGATTTGATCAGCTGGGAAGAAATGGCCCCAAAGGAAGTGACACCAGCCCAGAGCACCCAAGGTTTCTTAGTAAATAAGTCCCAGGTCAGCACCTCTGGGATTCCATCTATTTATGAGACTGCCTTACATCAAGACAATTTCTGGAACCAGGAGGAGACACAGTTCTTCGACTCCTTTTGTGCGCTTCCACAATCAGAAAGGGCCCAAATCATAAAGTGCCTGGATGCAGTAAAATCCAAGCTCTGGAGTCTTTCACTACCTGATAAGGATTCCCTTGGACTTCAGGGAGTCTATACTGATTTACCAATGGAAGTTCCCTTGGTGCTCTCTCCAGAATGTCTAATTTGTAAATTTGAAGATCCAGGGCTACTTCAAACTCTGTTTGTTGATGCTGCTGAATACTTGCCAGCTAAGCAACTAATTAATGCCACAAGTATGAACTGGAGTGTGCTTAGAGCCCTACAACCCCATGAACAAGGCTTGCCTCACTTCCTTCCCCCTCCCCTCCCTCCCCCCTCCCCTTCTTCCCTGCCTTTGCCTCCTAAGAGGATGACCCTGCCACTTAACAATGGGTGTATCTTTTTGGATTCGAAGGGTGCTCTGGGAAAAATTAATCACACAGAATGACTATTTAATCTGGCAACCCTCCCCCTGCATACTTAAGTGCCTTTCGTGGAACATAGCAGGCTGGGGGAAAAGATGTGGTACCACAGAATTTGCCAATTATATTCACTCATTTGATGTGGTCCTGCTTCAGGAGACCTGGGAATGCAATAAGATGTTCCTTATAGCAGGGGTCCCCAACCACCAGGCCCCGGACTGGTACCAGTCCATGGATCATTTTGTACTGGGCCGCAAAGAATGAATAATCGTGATTAAAATTTATCTAAAAATATGTTTTTAGTAAAGAAATAGTAAAGAAGCCCTTTACTATTGGGGAAGAATTGATTTTGCCGGTCCTTGAAAAAGTGTTTCTACGTGAAACTGATCCCTGGTACAAAAAAGGTTGGGGACCACTGCCTTATAGTGTTTATGGTCATTTCCTTGGCTGCCACCAGCCAATCTACGACAGGAAGGCCTAAGGGTGATCTAGCTTTCTTGGTCTCTACTTCTTTGAAAGTGGAGATAGTGGAGCTGCCGCCCTTTGGCTCTTTAGCTATGGCACTCCTAATTAAGAGAGTATGCAGCAAACTGTTCGTGTTCAATGTTTATCTTCCCCCGACAATGAGGCAAACTGATGCTAAAACTCAATGAGGCGTGCTGGAGAATGATATTACTTGTATGGAAACTAAATTCCCAGTGCTGTACATCCTTATAGGGGATGACTTTAATGTCCGATTGGGAGTCCAAGTTTCCCCGTCGATTGAGGCACTCTACTCCCAAGAAACCCTCCAGGCCATAGAACACCTGATTTCAGCCAAACATTCTATGGATGAATTATCAAATTTTGCTGGCATTCAGTTAGCCCTTTTAGCAGCCCAACCAATAAGATCATTCTTAATGGGAGTACCCTAGGTGATCTAACTGGTGAGTTTACTTTTAGTTCCTCACGTGGGAATAGTGTTATTGATTTTGTGCTGGTTTCCCAGCTTCTTAGAAAGGCAGTCCATGCTTTCTATGTAGACTGCTTTACAGAGAGCAACCACTACCCCCCCGGTTACAATCCATTGTGCTTCTTTCAAATATACATCGCCCTAAAGATCCCTATGTGGCCTCGTATACAAGGAGAATTAAATGGTCTTCTAATACTGAAAGAAAGTTCCATTCCTTTTGATCATCTCCGGAGTGTCTCAGCCTATACAATCAGGCCCTAATAAGTAGTGGCCCAGGGACAATCTCGGCCTTTGAATCACTAATTAATAGTGTTCAAAGGGAACTAGGAGCCATCCATAGGCCGAGAGTTCCATATAATTCAAGAAGTAATTCTTGGTTTGACAAAGAGTATCTGATGCTCAGGAACCAGATTAATTGGGCTTACCTGCTCTATCGTAATTGAGGGGATAAATGCCCACCTGAGGACTACTATCACTTGAAGTGGGAGTATAAAGGACTAATTGCTAAGAAAAAGAAAGCTAAAGAGAGAGAGAAGTGGGATCTACTTCTCCTCTCCATTCAGTAGAACACTCAATTATTTTGGCAAATTGTTGCAAGCTTCTTGCCAGGTCATCAAGAACTCCAACAGAGATTGGGAAAACAATTTCTTGGCAATTTTCCAGGCATCAACAAGTTTGACTATGCTTGGGCCACAGCTGCCTCCTGCAATTCCTGACTGGCAACCCGTGACTCAAGCTGGGATTACCAAGCTTATCTCCGAACTCAAGTCAGGCAAAGCCCCTGGCCCTGATGCTAAACCCCCAGATTTGCTAAAATCCAATCCTGAAGGGTGGATTCTTCTCTTAGCAAGACTCTTTATGCATATCAGTACCTCTGGCAGGATCCCTACCTTCTGAAGCTTAGCAATTATTGTTCCAGTTTTTAAACGAGGAAATAGGAACAACCCAGCCGACTATTGCCCCATAAGCTTGCTCTCCATCATTGGAAAACTGTATGCTAAATATCTCCAACGTAGACTCCTCACTTGGATTGAGAAGTCTAATATTATTGGTGCTGAATAGATTGAGTTTAAAGTGGGCTGTGCCACACTGGACCACTGCTTTGTCTTAGCGCACCTGGTTGATAAATATACTACCATACCAGGTGGCAAACTTTTTACTGCTTTTATTAACCTAAAGTCAGCATTTGACTCAGTCCCTAGGGGACTGTTGTGGTCAAAACTGCTGAAAAGTTCTATCGATAGACGTCTTCTGTTCCTAATTAGATCCTTGTACAACCAGACCTCTAGTCAGGTCAGGTGTGGTTTGCAGGGAGAACTTTCAAATCCTATCCCGATTAAGAACGGAGTAAGGTAGAGTTGTGTTCTGGCTCCTCTTTTGTTTAATTTATTCTTATCTGACTTGGCCTTTCACATTGGACGTATAGAGTCCCATGCCCCCAAACTGTCAACTGCGAAGATCCCGCTTCTCCTTTATGCTGACAATGTGGCCCTCCTTTCATTGTCAAGGTCTGAAAAGATTACTCTCTGCATTTGGGTCTTACTGTGCTAAGAACCACTTGTCCATTAATTATGACAAATCCAAAATATTGGTGTTCTCTAGAGCCTGGAAATTGTATAACTAGGCTATCAATGGTAATGCTGTTAAGCAGATTTTCCATTTTAAATATTTAGGTATTCGATTTCAGAACACCAGTGCATGGACTAGACATCAAACCCAGGTGCTGAATTCGGCCTCCTGTAGTCACCAGCAGATTTTAAGATATTTTTTTTTATACCCAAGGAGGCCAGTTTATTCTTTCTGCTCTGCATTTACAAAGCCAAAACTTCGGCTCAAACTCTTTACAGAATTCCCACATGGATACGGAGCTTCAAGGATTGTATTGAAAGAACCCAGGCTGTTTTTGGGTCTTCCTCCTTGTGCTGGTTTTGCTTTGATGTTCCTGGAACTGGGCACTCGATCAGTCAAATGTATGGTGTGGATTAACACCTTTAAATGGTGGTTTCAGGTACTCTTTCTGGCAGTTCCTGGTAGCTACCTCTCCCTGGCATTTGCTGACTCTCGTTGGGAGAGGGAGCTGATGAAGAAATTACACCTGCTAGGTTTTAGGGGGAATGCCCTGGGAGACTATGGCCTTAAGGATGCCCAATTTAGGGTAGTCCAACAGCTTGTGGACATTGACTACGAGCCAGAGCTAACAAAACTTGCTCCCCTCTGATCTTCAGCCAATTTAATAATTACGGACTGAGGATGGCTTCCTATTTTTACACTCTAACCATTCCCAAATATAGAAGAGCTTTCTCCCTAGCTCACTTTAATGTCTTGGCCTCAGCACTACTGGATGGGCGATTTAAGAGGCTCCCGATTAATGAGTGACTATGCCCCTGTGACAGAGCTGAAGTTGGAACTGTGGAGAATGTCCTTTTATATTGCCCTATGTATAACACAGGCAGATCTAAGTTACTGTCTCTCCTTGAAATAGACCCTTCTAGACCCAATGGATGGGAGAGAAGCACCAATCACATTCTACACCAAGAAGTTGTCCAAGGCAGAGAGGAACTACAGCCAGTTGGACAGAGAGGCACTAGCAGCGATCACTGGAGTAAAGTGATATTTTCATGAATATCTCTATAGTAGGACTTTCTTCCTTGTTACCGACCACAAACCACTCCTGGGGATACTCGCAGGGAACAAGACCACCCCAAACATATTGTCACCATGGATGACAAGGTGGTCCGAATTCCTTGCCGCATATAACCACCAATTAATCCACCGGCCAGGGAAGAACATTTCACACGCTGACGCCCTGAGCCGTTCCCCCCTACCTGATCTGGAAGACGACCCGGCATCAACCATGTCCACATTACAAATAGAGACCTTTCCAAACCTACCCATAACCATGCCAGATATTGCAAAAGAGACCGCAAGAGACAGACAACTGGCACGGATTTTAAACTGGGTAGGGAAAGGGTGGCCAGAAACCGATGACGGCAAAACGTTTAAACCCTTCTGAAACTGACAAACAGAGCTATTGATATTGAAGGGATGTATACTGTGGGGGGATAGAGTTGTTATTCCAAAAAAAAAATGCAGGAAAAAGTACTGTGCATGCTACATGAAGGACACCCAGGTATCGTCAAAATGAAATCCCTGACCAGAAGTTATGTCTGGTGGCCCGGGATGGACAAAGACATTGAGACATGGGTGGGAACATGCACAAAATGCCAAAAGTCCAGACCTACCCCCCCTCCTGCACCTACCCTCAAGTGGGAGCCCCTGGTCGAGAATCCATATAGATTTTGCTGGACCTACAAAGGGATATACATTTTTAATAATTGTTGATGCTTACTCCAATTGGCTGGAGGTCACAGTCATGCAGTCCACAATGACAGAAGCCATCATCAGACAGCTAAAAAAACTATTCGCTACGCATGGGTTACCGGACTTGTTAGTCTCAGACAACGGGCCACAGTTCACAAATTCCTCGTCGAACTGGGTATACAACATGCCCTAACAGCGCCCGTTCACCTGACTGCAAACGGATGGGCGGAACGCATGGTCCGGAATACCAAAGAGGCATTAGATAAAATAGACACAGGGGACATTCAAGACAAAATCAATAAATTGCTAACCATCCAACATATAACACCGAACACATCGACTAACAAGAGCCCAGCAGAACTCCTGATGGGCAGGAAACTACGCTCACACCTGGACAGATTACACCCAACATACAACTCTGAAAAGCCACCAGACTCCTCCGCACATTCACAACAGGGGATCTGGTATACACAAAAAACTTTATGGGGGACCCACTTTGGATACCAGGTAGAATAACCCAAATAACGGGACCCCGGTCATGCCAATTAGAAACGGAGGATGGGAGAAGCTGGAAGAGACACATAGACCAACTACATCTAGGACAATAGAAAGAAACACCGATAACACCGGGAACGCAGAACAAACACACACACAAAGACCACACCAAAGACACACAGACTATGACAAAATCAGAGAGGGGGGAGATCACCCAAACATAAATCAAAGGAGAGGAGAAAACCCACTAATCACACAACAACAACAAACACCACCGGTAGGCCCATTGCGAAACCAAAACTACTTACCGGCAGAAGACTTCGGTAGATTGGAACTGGCAGCAGAAAACCAACATGAGGCCACTCCTAGAAGAGGCAGCCGAGCCGACTCAACCAGCCCGGAGAGACCAGGCGGGAGCGGCAGGGCTGACTCACCCTTCCAGGAGGTTCCACCGAGAAGGAGAAGGGAAACAGCAATCTCGTCCGAACCAGCCAAAGGCAACACTACAACTGAGCTGCGCAGGTCAAGTAGACAACACAAAAGCCCTGCCTCCTTACAGGACTATGTAACGTAGGTCAGGCTAAACCAAGAGGGGAGGGGTGTTCTATATTAACATACTTGAAATACCTTCTTTTGATTGGACCAGAAATACTACTTGCTGATTGGTCCAGAAACGCGATCCTGATTGGTTCGCATTACCACCCTGTGATTGGCTCGCCAGATCGGCGGGGGATTCAAAGAGCCGTCATTGGCCGCAAGCCGCTAGCAGCTGCTATAAAAGAGGCTGCCGCGGCTCCGCAGCCAAAGCAGATTCAAGCAACTAAATAAAGAGCTTAAAAGTCACACTCGTCTCGAGTTTTTTTTCCTGCAATCTAACAGGTTGTCCAGTCTCTTCTTGAAAGCCTCCGCAGATGAAGCACTACCTTGCTTAGCAATGAAAATTTTGGTCCCAACAGTGGTTGTAAGTTGAGGAATATATTGTCTTTGAAGGATGGGTACTCTTTGCTAATCTATTACTTTGTTCTGTCCTTCCCTTTAGGAGAGTGCATGCTTTTTATATAGTATTGCCAGTAATATATGCACTAAAGTAAAGATTAACTACCTGGGTGCTTTTCCAAATGTCAGTGGATAAGTTAGTCTGCTCAGAAATCTTCTAGCCCGTTTGAGGTGTAAATAATATCCATCTTGAGATTTCCATCTCCAGGTTTTAGATCTAAGAATAGCATTGTATTGTGTAGCAAACCAAAGCAATTAATTTGGTCATGTTGGCTTGAAGAATAAATTGAAGAATAATTTAATCATGTTACCTACTTTAGCTGAAGAAAAAGAAGTAACACACAAAACAATGGATGTTTGAAAAAAAGAGAATGAAAATACACTAATTTAATTCAATGAAGCTATTAATTGATTGGATATTGGTATGAAATTAACTAGGGTTTTTCATTTAGCAGTTAGTCATTTGAAAAAAGTAAGCTGTTAAGAGATTAATGTTTCTGAAGAGCCAAAGGATTTTCCCCCTGAAAATATATAAAGTTGTATACTTATGTTGGTCTCAATGCTGCGTTAAGAGTGGAGGTCCAGGGACAGAACTGATGTTATGCAATATTGCTTTTTATTTAGATTAAAGCTAGATGAAGATTACTTGATTATGCAAACAAAGAGTCACATCTTTAAAAAAAATCTATCTCTTTTTATATCAGGTTGTATCAGAAAGTGTTAGAAATTTAGAAAAATTGGAAAGTGTAATTTATTTAGTTTAAGCCCATGTCACACTGAACCAACGGATGCAAAGAGGATGTAAAACGGACAAAAAAGCTTGCCATCCGTTCGAAAACGCGATGTACTCACTGCCTCCGTTTTGCTTCCTCTCTATCCGTCCAGCATCCGTTTATTGACGTTTCATCCGCTCCAAAAGTTTTGGGTTGTCCAAAACTTTTGCGCGGAAAATGTATCCAGTTCGTCCGTTCTGCATCCGCTACGCATCCGTTACGCATCCGTAACGCATCCGTTACACATCCGCTATATCCGCTAGGCATCTGCTGCGCATCCGCGCAACTCGCATCCGCTCGGACGCAGGGAGGAAGCGGAACGGACGCGGAATGGATGCAGAACGGATGCAGCACGGAAACAAAGCATTTAAAATGGAAAAAATGTTCGCAGAGGGGACCTATCTCGGATATTAAGGATGTCTACAGGATGCCTAGAGGATGCCTAGAGGATGCAAAGGGACACCTATACTGCCTATAAAAAGGGGGAGCAACTCACCTGCATCTCACTTTCAGACCAGCAGCCCACCTGTGCAGACCTCTGCAGTCTTCATCTGACTCTTCCTCTTCCACAGCATCCAGTCATGTCCACCGTGGATCGTAACACAGTCCTTTTGGCAGCCACCATCCTTCTGCAACAGTGCGAAGCCATCTACAGGCTCTGTGAACTGTACTACAGGAAGAAAAAGAGGCGGCCAAGAAGCGTCTGGGTCCGAAAATGGATCGGGAGAAGAGCAGAGTACGGACTGTACAACAAGCTGATGGTGGAGCTCAGGAACGAAGACACTTGTGCGTTCCAGAACTTCATGAGGATGCCTCCAGCCATGTTTGACGAAGTTGTGCAGCGGCTGACACCCAGGTTGACCAAGGCAAACACCAACTTCCAGCCCAGCCTGGAACCTGGGCTGAAAGTGGCACTGACTCTGCGCCACCTGGCCTCAGGGAACACCTACAAAAGCATACAGTACGGCTGGAGGGTGCCACACAACACCATCAGCATTGTGGTCAGAGAAGTGGTGCAGGCCATCATAGAAGAATACAAGGAGAAGCTCCTCCAGTGCCCCTCCACTGAAGAAGGATGGAAGAAAGTTGCAGAGCAGTGGTATCAGAGGTGGAACTTCCCCCACACCGTTGGAGCCATAGATGGGAAGCACGTGGCCTGCAAAGCTCCAGCCAAGTCGGGGTCCGCTTATTTCAACTACAAGGGCTTCTTCAGCATCGTCTTCTTCGCCATGGTCGATGCTGACTACAAGTTCATGTACATCGATGCTTCAGGCTACGGCTCATCTTCAGATGCCCAGGTATACAACACCAGTCACCTCAAGGAGGGGCTGGAAGGCAACCTCATCATGGGCTTCCCAGATCCAGACCCCCTGCCCAACAACACGCAAGATGTGCCTTACTTCATCATGGGGGATGACGCCTTCTCCCTCAGAACCTACCTCATGAAGCCCTACACCTCCAGACTCCTCACCCATGAAGAGAGGATCTTCAACTACAGGCTGTCCAGGGCAAGGTGGGTGGTGGAGAACTCCTTTGGCATCCTGGCCAACAGGTTCCAGGTACTTCTCACCACCATGCAGCATCGCCCAGAGGCTGTAAGGAGGATCGTGGAAGCTTGCTGCATCCTGCACAATCTCATGCGACCTGCTCCCCAATCTTGCAGAACAGGCTTGTGGACCATCAACAAGGCAATGGGGACATGGAGCCTGGAGAATGGAGGCAAGGGCGAAACCTGATCGACACTCAGGATGTGCAAGGCCCCAACAGAGCCTCACGGGAAGGGAAGAAGCAGTGCAACCTCCTGAAAAACTGGTGCAACTCCCCAGCTGGAGCAATGGAGTGGCAAGACAGGATGGTAGATGCTTAATGGATGCTTCCTTCAGCCTGTCTCATCACACTGATGAGATTGGGCCATGTATGTTGGGTGGGCCTACAATGAACAGGGCGTTTAATAAAGAGTTGTGTTTGTGTTGACAAGTGTGGATCAATGCTTACATTGTTATTGATAAAAAAGGGCCATAGGTGTGGCACCTGGGAGGGTAGACCATACAGTCCCACTATGCTTGCACTGGAGGTTTATCTATCCCACAGCTATTAGCCATTCCAAAGGTATCCCTGCTCATTCCACAGGTATCCCTGCCCACCCCACTGCTATCTTAACCCATCCCACAAGCATGCAAAGGCTTAAACCATTACTAAAAGTTTCCACCAAGACTTTATTGGAAAAAAGAAATGAAGCAAGTGTGTGAATCAAAGATAAACTTTACTGAACAATAAGCTGTAACAGAAAAATGACCCAAGTCAAGTGTCCAAATAAAGTCCACAGGTAGCCAGCTAGCCGGTCTCTGGAACTCTTATCGGTCACTCGGAGGTGTGCCCAGTCTCAGGAGTGAAGGGTCCAGGTGCTCTGGTGGTGCTAGAGTGCTTGGCCCTGAGAGGACAACAGGGGACAGTGTGTTGAGGAAGGTGTCGGACAGCTGGCTCAGCCCCCTTGATGCTGAGAGGTCCTTCCTCCATGCCATGGGGTGTCAGCCCCAGTACTGATGACAGATGTACTGAAGCCGGGCTTGGCTGTGGGGTGGAGGAAGGAGCAGTGTAGTGGGGCTGTCTGCTCTGCAGCTGGGTGAGGACTGTCGTGGGTGGCATCATTGGCGTGGCTGGCATCGCTGTCGTCGGTGGCATCATTGGCGTGGGTGGCATCGGTGGCATCAGTGGAATCGGTGGCAACGGTGTCGCCCGATGACTCTGTGCCTGGACTGGGAAGGGCTGCTGCCTGTGCTGCTGAACCTCCTAGTAGTCGTAGCCCTGGTAGGTGAGGGCCTGTGGGAAGCCTTGGAATGGGAGGGACATCACCTGGGGTGGAGGAGCAGACCTGGACTGGGTGGGAGCAGGTTCCTCTGGGTCTGGAGGGTTGTGAAGCAGCTCGGTGATCCGGTCCTTCACCAGCTGGTACTGTGGATCCGCCATTTCCTTGAGGGTCTGGTTGACATAGGTGAGGAAGGGCTTGCGGTTGGAGGATGAGGAGTTGGTGTGGACCAGCTGAGAGAGGAGATCTATGCTGGTGCGGATGGTGTCCCTGATCTCCAACAGGACAGTGTGGCTCTGACCCTCCTGCTGTCCGGATCTCTGCCTTTCTGCGGAGGTGGAGCTGGGGGGGGAGGATGCGGCTAGGACTGTGGTGGACTCAATGTCTCCTTTCTCCCACCGCACCAGGGAGTCCTCCATGCACTCCACCATGCTTACCACACCTGTCCGCAGGTTCTCCACCATGGCACGCTCCACAGAAACCTGCCTGGAGACAGGGACTGACTCTCAGCCAGAAGAGGACTGGCTCTCAGCAGGCTGCCGGAGAGAGAGGGTCGTGAGAGGGGCTGCTGGTGCTCCTCGGTGGCGGATCTCACCCTCCAGGAAGCTGCACCTGGCCATGACGTAGGTCTCTCTGTCTGTCAGCTTAACCGTGGCCTGGCCAGATTTCTTCAGGTGCAGCTTCCCGTACCAGGTTTGCATGTGCTTCCACCAGCCGAGGAGCACCTCTGAAGTGTAACCCATACTGTCTGCCCTCTCTCTCCAAGCAGCCTGTTTCTGCTTGGTGTCCCTGTATAGCCGGTATCCCTTCCGCCACAGATAGTCATTCTCTCTCAGCCACTCCAGCACCTCATCCTCGTGTTCCTCCTCAATGAAGTATTGCCTCCTCTCCCATCCCCGCATACTTCTCTTTCCTCCCTTTGGCTGGACCAGATGGGCTCCCAGGTAGTAGGGGCTGCTCCTCCACACCACCAGCAGCACCAGCACCAGCAGAATCATCATCATCATCATCATCATCATCATCCTCACCAGCAGGATCATAGCAGCAGCAGCAGCAGCAGCAGCAGCGGCAGCACCAGCAGGATCATCACAGCAGGACCAGCAGGACCAGGATCAGCAGCAGTAGAGTAAGCACCAGCAGGGCCAGCAAGTCCAGGAGCATGAGCAGGACCAGGAACACGAGCAAGATGAGCAGGACGAGCAAGACCAGGAGCACGAGCAGGACGAGCAAGTCCAGGAGCACGAGCAGGACAAGCAGGACCAGGAGCAGCTTCAACAGAGTAAGCCCCAGCAGAAGCACCACCGCCAGGAGCAGCTTCAGCAGAAGCCCCAGCAGAAGCAGAAGCAGGGGCAGGGGGCGGGAGGCTGGCCCTGTCCCTCTTGCCAGGGATGGTGGCAGGCTGCTGAGGCTTTCGCTTCCTCCCCATGTTTGTGGGGTTGCTGGCTGACAGGGAGGCTAGCAGGCACCAAGGCTGGCAGGTAGGCTGGCAGGTAGGCTGGCAGGTGGGCTGGCAGGAAGCCTGGAAGGAAGGCTGGCAGGCAGGCAGGCAGGCAGGCACCAAGGCTGGCTGGAAGGCAGGCTGGCAGGCAGGCATGCAGGCAGGGCAGGCAAGGAACTCGAAGTGTCCAGCAGCAGGTCTTTCCTCGGAATGCTGGCCACGTAATATAATGCTTCCCTTTATATCCGGGGGGCTTACGCAATGCATCCCCCCGCATGCGCAATTAATGCTCGGCATCCGTTTCGCTTCTGCTGTGCATCCGTTAGGCTTCCGCTGTGCATCCGCTTCATCCGCTGTGCATCCGCTGTGCATCCGCTTCATCCGCTTGGCGTCCACTCTGCATCCGCTCTTTCTGTTCCGCGTCCGCTTTGCTGAGGCCCCCCAGAAGCCAAGCGGATGCGCCATCCACTCTCATCCGCTTCCATCCGCTGGGCTTCCATTCCGCATCCGCTTTGCATCCGCCCTGCGTCCTCCCCGCATCCGTGTTATCTGCTCCGGTTATGCAAATTTTTGCCCCTTTTGAGAGCGGATAACAACAGATGGAACATTTTGCTCATCCGCTGTGTCCTTTTTGCATCCGTTGGCCAGTGTGACATATTGTTCTACTGGGTAACTAATCCTAGTTTTACCTAAATTGACAGTTCCTAATGATGAGTGAAGAATACATGTTAGCAGATTTGCTGTGTTTTTCTTTGTAGGACGCACGTCAGAAATTCCGGTCAATTCTGGTGGAAGCTACAATAAAATTGGATGAACTTGTGAAGAAGATTGGAAAATCTGTAGAAGATTCAAAGCCTTACTGGGAAGCCCGAAGGGTTGCCAGGCAGGTAAGAATACAATTGAAAAAACGATTCAGTTAGTTGATTAGAATCCAACTTTAGTTATAAAGGCACAATAAAAACACATTGGAACCTTGGATCACAAATGCTCCTGTTCGTGACCAAATTGGGTGGCAAACAAAAAATCCACCCGATTTTTGAATTGGGTTACGATTCAAAAAATCAGGTGGCAAACAAATCAGAGCAGAAAGATTCCCTTTCTACACCAATTTCCCCTTCAGCAACATTTTTTTTGACTGCACACATGTGCAGTTGGTCATGCTTCTGAACACCAAATTGGGTCACAACTGGAGTCTGCGAATGGATTATGGTCACGATCCAAGTCTCCACTGTATAATGGTATTGTTTATAGCATATGATCTGCATGCTATGATGGATATTTCAACTGTGTGCTTCCTATGAGATAGTGACCTTTTTCTGCTTCCAAGTGTGATGAATACCACCCACATGGATCTTATTAAAAGGCTCGTTTGTTCTTTTTCTCAGACTCTACTATTAATGATCATTGCAAAATTTCTTGTAATCCATTTATACATCTTCATTGCAGTTACTGTAAATACATAATAGAAACAATTATTGGCCTTAGAATTTCTCTTTTGCTTCAATTATGACTTAAAGAGAGCTGCAGTATAGCTTTTTCCTTCCCTAAACAAAAGAAAAAAAATAATTGTGATATCACTTCAATGATTCTTTTTCTGACAGTGGAATATGGGTGGGTTTGTTGGAATAAATTTTCTGAATTCATTCCCAGCTGGGAAAAACCATGGATGCTGAAAAGAAATGAATTCCAGAGCAACTGCCAGAAAGTGGAATTCTTTAATGAAGGAAAACAAAAAGCAGGTATGACCCAGTTCAAGCGTTTCCTGGGTTGCAAGCCAGCTTGGGGTGTGTGAATCTGAGCCTTTTATGCTTAATTCCCCTTTGAAACTCCTGCAGCTTGATAGGTTTATTTGTGTGCCCATAGTTAAAGTGATTGCCCTGGATCCTGTCTACCTGCCTTAATGGGTTAATCCTGTCCCAGGACCTTTGACTTTCCTAGCCTGGGTGTGAGATCTGTATATCTGCCATTCTTCAATGGAAGAAGGGGGGGGAGTGGTACAAGTAATCCTTTTTGATGTAATCTGAATATCTTCAGTCTTTATTGAATCTGTATAATTTGCACATGATATACAACTGGGGACTGGAGCCCAGAGGCCTGGAAATTTGTCACCTCTTGGAGAGATAGCAAGAGGAGAAGGGCCATAATAATTCCAGCTCTGAAAGAAACTTCCTGGGAAACTTTTCTCAACTATGTTCCCGAAAAAAGGGGGAGGAATTTAACATGTTGCTTCTTTGTATTGATGAAATCCCCATCAGACTAAGGGGAGGGCTTCTATGCTGCATGCCTGGAGGCATATTAGACCCTGCTTTGACTATTTCCTGGATAACTTCCTTTTCAATAAAGAATTCCTTTTGAAATACCCAGTTTTCAGAAGTTCATTCTTATCATTTGAAGGGGAAGAGAGTCTAGGCCTTACATAAAGCAGGGTCTGCAATAGTGGTCAACCCAGAAAGAAATTTTTTTCTCCTTCCAAAAAAGAATTTCTAGGAACTGGGAACCCTGAAAAAATGTCTGAACAGAGCAACGAGCAAGGGTAAGCCAAATGCTGAGGAGAAACTTTGACAACTACCCAGCCAGACACTGGCTTTGTGGACCCCATCAAAGACATTGAAGCCACCTGCAAAGATTCCATGAAGTCCTGATGGTCTATAGATGTAGGAAAGAGAGATAGCTGGGATGGAAGAACCAAGGGAGTAACCCTCATCCATGATAACTGTAAATGCAGGTGGAAAATGGACTGGGAAGCCCTTTCTGATCAAGAAGAATGGGTCGAGGAACCACTGGCAGATGACCGACTGAAACAGTATGTAAATAGCCTCATGAGGGAAGCCCTGGAGGGCCTCAATGTGCGGGATAAATTAGGTTGCCAATGAAGGAGAGCAAGTGAATCAGAAATTGAGAGAACCCAAGCTGTCACCCCTGATACAGCTGAGAATGATCGAGCCGGAGAAACAGCAGCCATGCCAGGTACCTGACCCCTTGCCATTTCAGAGCAGGGAATTAACCCCAGCCAACCCAGAGACATACCTGGAGAGAAAGATCGCACCCTTGGGGGTGAAAGTCCTCACCTATGTGCAAGAATATGGATGGAACTTCCCAACCCAGGAGGCTTGAGTGTGACCCTCATCACCCTGGCCCTAGAAGGGGCAGCCACCAGATGGATGATAACCCTCCACAACATTAACACCCCAGAGCTGGGGAACTTCAATTGATTCATACACCATCACTTCGAAGACCCCCTTCTCAATTGAAAATCCTACAACTGCATTAGGGTTGTAAAGCAAGGCCGTTGCCCGGTAGCTGAATACACTAAGTAATTTTGTGACCTGACTGGCTGAGTTAACTGGCAAGAAGATATCCTAGTCTGTTGGTTCAAAGATGGACTCAATGATGACCTGTATACTGTCTGCCTGGCCCATGGGGCCCCACCTGAAGGCAGAGGAGGCAGAATAAATATGGCCCACAACCAGTACCAGTACCAAGATCCCTACCCCAGGAGAAGCAGGAGCTTTTCAAACCCCAAGCCACCATGCCCCCAAGACCATCTGGCTGTTTTAAGTGTGGAAAAAAGGGGCACTGCACAGCAGAATGCCATTCAAAAACCCCTGCCAGAAAGCCAGAGCAACCACCTGGGAGGGAGCGAACCTGGAAAATCTAACCCTGAGGAAAAGAAACCGCCCTGAGAAGCTGAGAAGCCATAAGGTTTCAGTTCCTCCCAAACCCAGAAGAAGAATCCTCAACACCCCGAGGAAACAGTCTGAAAGCGATCTGGAAGATGACCCGCTGATAAGTAACCCAATCGAAACACTCTACCCCTAAGACTGTTTATCCCTAGCTGAGGGAAAGGGGAGGAAGTAGCAGCCTTACTGGATTCAGGATGCACCTGGTGCCTATTTTTGCAAATTTTTACTGCCAATTCATTCCAGCTTTTATGAATATCACCCTCCCCATCACGAGCTTGTTAAAAATGAAAGGGGGGGGGGGAGAGAAGCTGAAGCCAAGGCAACCCCTTACCTGAATGATGGAATGCCAAGTGGTATTCAAAAAACTTAAACAACTATTCTCACCAGAACCAATCCTGAAACACCCAGACCCAAAACAACCATTTGGCATCCAAGCAGACGCTAGCGATGTCGCAGTTGGAGCAGTTCTATTCCAAAAGAATGAATGTGGGCAGTTGCAACCATGTGCTTATACTTCCAAGAAACTGACAGGAACCAAGCAAAGATGGGTCATATGGGAGAAAGAGGCATATACCGTGCAATGGGCACTCCTCATGTGGAGACGCTTCCTTGAAGGGAACAAAATCCCCTTCAAAGTCTGGACTGATCATAAAAATTTAGAAGCACTAAAATCTCCACGGAAACTCTCAGCAAAACAAGCGAGGTGGACTCAATATTTTAAATGGTTTAATTTCACTCGCAAATATTTCCCAGGGGGAAAAAATTCTTGACAGATGCCCTGTCCAGGAAACCCCAATACAACAACAAAAGTTGTATTGAAGTTGTAAAACTCATAATCCAACCAACCCAACTTGCAGCCAAAGTAATCACCCCAAGAGAGAACCACTGAACGACAATGCAACAACTTCCAAATTTAGGGAGACACGACTTAAGGCTAATGAAAGCATTTGCTTACTCAGACAGTCTAGCCTGGGTAGAAAACAAATTTTACATCCCCGCCAGCCAGAGAATGGACGATGAAATGATGCCATGGCTCAAAAATAACTGGACACTTTGGATTTGTAAAAACTCTGCACCTTATCAAAAGACAATTTTGGTGGCCATCTCTCAAAAAAGATTGAAAGCTATGTTGCTAGTTGCCCTATCTATGCTGCTGGAAAAAGAAAACAAGGAAAATCCCCCCAGGCTTTTACAAACAGTAGCAGAACTTTCAGTATTCTGGAGAGAAATTGCTATGGACTTTACAGTAGAGCTCCTGGAAACTGCAGGAAATACTGTTATTTGGGTTGTAACTGACCTTTTTTCAAAACAGGTTCATTTTGTACCCTGCCAAAAGATCCCAACAGCCAAGGCAAAGATGTTTTTAATAAAGATTTCTCACCTCCATGGAGCTGCCCAATGGATTATCTCAGATAGGGGTGTACAATTCACATCCACATTTTGGTGGGCTTTTTAAAACTTATTAGGCTCCACACAGGGGTTCTCCTCATCCAATCATCCAAAAACTAATGGCTTTATAGAGAGAGAGAATGGCGTATTAGAACAATATTTAAGATGCTTTATTAATTACCAACAGGACAATTGGAATGACCTTCCTTTTGCAAAGGTAGCATACAATAACTCAGTCCACAGTAACACTGGTTTCACCCCATTCCAGGTAGCCATAGGACAAGAATTCAATCCCATGCCAGAGCTACCAACCAAGTAACCTGAAAATCCCTTTCTTAAGGAGAGATAATTTGCATATTATATATATGTGTGTGTGTGTGTGTATGTATGTGT
>BLBF01000266.1:1741281-1769466 GCA_015471245.1 Laticauda colubrina
TGTTAATAAACATACAAGCTTAGCTCACTCATTTATCTGTGTGCCTATCTGACTAACGCTGCACATTCTGTTTAGCTTGTCTACCTAACCCTGGTTGGGGAACCCAGGCTTATATATCTATATATATAGATATATATGTATCTATAGGCTGTCCTGAGTCCCAGACTTGGTTGAGCCTTGATGGATGATGATGGGCTTTGGCAATTCCTATTGTGCCTCCACCTGAAGGAGTTCTTTGCTTTGTAAAATAGATTGGCCCATTGCAAAGGTGTGAAACTGAGTTTCTGCCTCTCTGAGTTTCTACTTTTCATTTTTAGGGGACATATTCTGCCTTTTTAGCATATCCTAAAGTATTTCATTTTTCTAGGAGAGGGGTGGGTTTTAACTTCCAACACTCTCATTGTGTTCATTTGTTTGTTTTGTACCTTCAAGTAAGCCCAGGCAGTACATTATATTGAAATCAATGTACATAAAACCCACTAGTTAAAAAAATGTATTAAAAAATCTAATACTCATTTAAAATTAAATTTTCCACAATGCTCAGAGCAGGTTTATTTGCAAAGTTGTGTCCATTGCAACATCTCCATGGTTATAGGATTGTGATTTCCAATTCTCCTTGTCAGCTTCCACAAACAAAGACAATGGGGAAGCTAGCAGGAAATTAGAAGTCACTGCTGCTCCCAATGCTTTTTAGCCAACTTGGTATCTTTCTGTTTATCTTTTTAGGTAAGTAAATGTTGTCTTATTATTGAAGTTTGTTTCCTAGTACAACAATTTTTCTATTTATGGTATATACTTTTCTTAGATGATGACCAGACCATCCAGCAATGGGATAAAAAATATGGTTGGACTAAAACGAAGAGAAACACTTGCCATCCATTGGTCAACGCGATGCATCTGTTCTGTACTCACTGCGTCCGTTTTTCATACTCTCTATCTGTCCAGCATCCGTCTACTGACATTTCATCCGCTCAAAAAGTTTTGAGCTGCACAAAACTTTTTGAGCGGATAAAGTATCCAACGCATCCGGTATACATCCGCTACGCATACGGGGAACATCCATTATACCTCCATCATCATCAGTTACGCATCCACTATATCTGTTAGGCATCCGCTGTGCATCCGCGCAACTCGCATCTGCTCCAGTGAAAAACGGACACAGGGAGGAAGCGAAACGGACACGGAACGGACACGCAGTGTTAGTAGCACGGATGGAGAAAGGATGAAAGCGGATGCAGCTCGCATACAAAGCATTAAAATGGAAAAAACGTTTGTATAGGGGACGTATCTCGGATATTTAGGATGTCTGCAGGATGCCTAGAGAATGCAAAAGGACACCGAGCGGAAAACCTATATTTCCTATAAAAAGGGGGAGAAATCACCTGGATCTCACTTTCAGTCCGGCAGCCCTGCTGTGCAGACCTCTTCAGCCTTGCTCTTGCTCTTGCTCTTCCACAGCATCCAGTCATCTCCACCATGGATCGTCACACTCCTTTTGGTAGCCGCCATCGTTCTACGACAGTGCGAAGCTCTCTACAGGCTCTTAAACCTGTTCTACGGGAAGAAAAGGAGGCATCCAAGAAGTGTCTGGGTCCGAAGATGGATTGCGAGAAGATCCGAGTACAGACTGTATAACAAGCTGATGGTGGAACTGAGGAACGAAGACACTCGTGCATTCCAGAACTTCATGAGGATGCCGCCAGCCATGTTTGATGAAGTTGTGGAGCGGCTGAGACCCAGGTTGACCAAGCAGAGCACCAACTTCTGGCCCAGCCTAGACCCTGGGCTGAAAATGGCACTGACTCTGCACCACCTGGCCTCAGGGACCACCTACAGGAACATGCAGTACGGCTGGAGGGTGCCACACAGCACCATCAGCATTGTGATCAGAGAAGTGGTGCAGGCCATCATCGAAGAATACCTGGAGTAGCTCCTCCAGTGCCCCTCCACTGAAGAAGGCTGGAAGAAAGTTGCAGAACAGTGGTATCAGAAGTGGAACTTCCCCCACACCGTTGGAGCCATAGATGGGAAACACATGGCCTGCAGAGCTCCAGCCAAGTCAGGGTCCACTTATCACAACTACAAGGGCTTCTTCAGCATCATCCTCTTCGCCATGGTCGATGCTGACTACAAGTTCATGTACATCGATGCTTCAGGCAACGGGTCATCTTCAGATGCCCAGGTATACAACGCCAGTCACCTCAAGGAGGGGCTGAAACGCAACCTCATCATGGGCTTTCCAGATCCAGACCCCCTACCCAATGACACACAAGATGTGCCCTACTTCATCGTGGGGGATGAAGCCTTCTCCCTCAGAACCTACCTAATGAAGCCCTACACTTCCAGATGCCTCACCCGTGAAGAGAGAATCTTCAACTACAGGCTGTCCAGGGCAAGGCAGGTGGCGGAGAACGCCTTTGGCATCCTGGCCAACAGGTTCCAGGTACTTCTCACCACTATGCAGCATCACCCAGAGACCGTGAGGAACACCGTGGAAGCTTGCTGCATCCTGCACAATCTCATGCGCACCCACTACCCAGTGTTGCAGAACAGGCTCGGGAACCGCCAACAAGGCAATGGGGACATGGAGCCTGGTGAATGGAGGCAAGGGCGAAACCTGATAGATACTGTAAATGTGCAAGGCCCCAACAGAGCTTCACGTGAAGGGAAGAAGCAGCGCAACCTCCTGAAACACTGGTGCAACTCCCCAGCTGGAGCAGTGGAGTGGCAAGACAGGATGGTAGATGCTTAATGGATGTTTCCTTCAGCCTGTCTCATCACACTGATGAGATTGGGCCATGTATGTTGAGTGGCCCAACAATGAACAGGGCATTTAATAAAGAGTTGTGTTTATGTTGAAATGTGTTGATGAATGATTAAATTGTTATTGATAATAAAGGGCCATAGGTGTGGCACCTGGGAGAGTGGACCATACAGTCCCATTATTGTTGCACTGGAGGTTTATCTATCCCACTGCTATCCTAGCCCATCCCACAGCTATTACCCATCCCACAGGTATCCCTGCCCATCCCACTGATATCCTAACCCATCCCACAGCTATTACCCATCCCACAGGTGTCCAAACCCATCCCACAGGTGTCCTAAGCCACCCCACAGCTATTACCCATTCCACAGGTATCCCTGCCCATTCCACTGCTATCCTAGCCCATCCCACAGCTATTATCCATCCCACAAGTATCCTAACCCATCCCACTGCTATCCTTACCCATCCCACAAGCATGCAAAGGCTTAAACCATTTCTAAAAGTTTCCACCAAGACTTTATTGACTAAAAGAACTATACCAAGTGTGTGAAGCAAAGATAAACTTTATTAATAACAAACAGTAAAAGCAAAATGACCCAAGTAAAGTGTCCCAAGCAAAGATAAAGTCAACAGGTAGAAACCCAGTCTGTGGCACTCTTCTCAGTCGCTCTGAGGTGTACCCATAGTCTCAAAGGTGAAGGGTGCAGGTGCTGTGGAGGTGGCTGCTGCTGGAGTGCTGGTCTAAGGCTCCATTGGGGTGCCTGGCCCTGAGAGGACAACAGGGGATGGTGTATGGAGGAAGCTCTCAGAAAGCTGGCTCAGTCCCGTGATGTTGAGAGCCCCTTCCTCCATGACATGGGGTGTCAGTCCCAAGACTGATGACAGATGTTCTGAGGCCGGGCTTGGCTGTGGGGTGGAGGAAGGAGGAGTGTAGTGGGGCTGTCTGGTCTGCAGCTGAGCAAGGTGAGGCATGGGTGGCATCTGTGGCGTCGGTGGCGTTCAATGTACCTGTGCCTGGACTGGGAAGGGCTGCCTGTGCTGCTGGAACTCCTGGTAGACGTAGCCTTGGTAGGTGAGGGCCTGTGGAAAGCCTTGGAAGGGCTGTGACATCACCTGGGGTGGAGGAGCAGACCTGGACTGGGTCGGAGCAGGTTCATCTGGGCCTGGAGGGTTGTGCAGAAGACCTGTGATCCTCTCCTTTATCACTTGGTACTGTGATTCGGACATGTCCATGAGGGTCTGTTTGATGTGGGTGAGGAAGGGCTTGCGGTTTGAGGATGGTATGTCGGTGTGTACCAGCAGAGAGAGGAGATCTACGCTGCTTTTGATGGTGTCCCTGATCTCCAGCAGGACAGTGTGGCTCTGTCCCTCTGTCCCTCTGTCTCTGCCTGCTTTCTGTAGAAGTGGAGCTGGAGGTGGGTGTGGGTTGGTCTCTGGTGTCAGTGCCCTCTCCTTGCTCCCACTGCATCAGGGGATCCTCCACGTGCTCTGCCACGGGAAGTGCAGCTGTCAGGGTGGTTTCCGTCGTGGGACGCTCCACAGATACCTGCCTGGACACAGGAGCTGACTCTTGGCCAGAAGAGGACTGGCTGTCTGTGGACTGCCTGAGAGAGAGGGTAGACAGAGGGGCTGCTCCTCAGTGGTGGACCTCACCCTCCAAGAAGCTGCACTTGGTCATCACGTAGGTCTCCCGGTCGGTGAGGTTGACTGTGGCCTGGCCAGACTTCTTGAGTTGCAGCTTCCCGTACCAGGTGTGCATGTGCTTCCACCACCCGAGGAAGACCTCCGAAGTGTAGCCCAGGTTCTCCGCCTTCTTTCTCCAAGCTGCCTGCTTCTGCTTGGTGTCTTGACAGAGCCTGTGTCCCTTCCACCAGAGGTACTCATTCCCCTCAGCCATTCAAGCACCTCATCCTCATGTTCCTCTTCGATGGAGTACTGCCTCCTCTCCCTATCTCGCATATGCCTCTTCCTCCCTCTGGCAGGGCCTTCTGTGCCCTCATCAGAGGGGCTTTGAGGTTCTAGGGGCTGCTCCACCACACCACCACCAGCAGCAGCAGCAGCAGCAACAACAACAGCAGCAACACCAGCAGGACCAGCACCACCAGGAGCACCAGCAGCACCAGCAGGACCAAGATCATCATCAGCAGAATAAGCACCAGCAGCACCAGGAGCACCAGCAGCACCAGCAGGACCAGGAGCACCAGCAGGACCAGGAGCAGCACCAGCAGAGTAAGCACCAGCAGAGTAAGCACCAGCAGAAGCACCAGCACCAGCACCAGGAGCAGCGCCAGCAGAATAAGCACCAGCAGAAGCACCAGCACCAGGAGCAGCGCCAGCAGAGTAAGCACCAGCAGAAGCACCAGCACCAAGAGCACTGCCAGCAGAGTAAGCCCCAGCAGAAGCCCCAGCACCAGGAGCAGCACCAGCAGAAGCCCCAGCACCAGAAGAGTCAGCCTGAGCAGCAGAAGCCCCAGCAGAAGCAGAGTCAGGGCCAGGGGGTGGGATGGTGGCCCTGTCCTTCTTGCCAGGGCTGGCAGAAGAAGGCACAGGCTTCCTCTTCTTCCCCATGGTTGTTGGCTGGAGATGTATTTGGCAGCAGGTCTTTCCTCTGAATGGTGATCTGCTTGAGAGCTGCATCCTTTTATATCCGTGGGGCTGACACAATGCATCCTCCCCGCATGCGCAGTGAATGCTTTGCATCCGCTAGGCATCTGCTAGGCTTCCGTGATGCATCCACTGTATCCGCTCGGCATCCGCTCTGCATCCGTTCCTTCTGCTGCGCGTCCGCTTCGCTGTGCTCCCCCGGAAGCCCTGCGGATGTGCCATCCGCTTCCATCCGCTCCCATCCGCTAGGCTTCTGTGGAGCATCCACTTTACATCCCCACTATGTCCTCTCCCCGTCCGTTCCTTTCCATTGTTGTCCGCTCTGTTTATGCAAATTTGGGGCATTTTTGAGAGCGGATAACAACGGATAGAAAATTTTCTCGTCCGCTGTGTCCTTTTTACATACTTTTTGCATCCATCGGCCTATGTGACAGGCTCTTTATGTTCATTCTGGTTATGTTAGATTTCTCTAAGGTTGAAGTATCAGTGGTATGTTGATAATACAACTGTACATTTCCATTCTATTGCTTGTGCAATTAAGCAATGTTGTAGATGTCCTGTATTGGTGTTTGGAAAGATTTGGATGAAGAACATCAGGATTCAAATGAACCCTGGCAAGAGTGAGTGGCTTTGAGTTTTTGGACCTTTTGATTCTAAGACTATACTATCTTTGGTGGTGGATAGGGTTGTACAGTTCTTGTGTGCATCCTCCTAGATCAGACATGCCAAACTCAAGTCTGCAGGTTAGATCCCACAATATGTTTTTGTCGGTCTCTGCCAAGAACTGGATCATTTAATCAATAAACCAGGCTACTTACACTTGTAGTGTTGCAATTGTAGAGTTTATCGCTGTATTCCTAATCGTGGCTAAGAGCTTCAATGACAGATAATCGTGAAAAGTCAGCATTGAAAATAGTTAACTCCCAATATTGTTTTATCCATCCCTGCCCAATTACGTAGAATCCACCCCACCCTAATCCACCCATTACCTAATTATCCACGCCACCACCCTGTGCCTAATTAAACCACGCCTAAGTTAGTATTACATTCTTCCCTCCACCCTGCCTCCCATTAGTATCCCAAATAACAATTATCAATTCACCTCAAACACAGCACTGTGTTAAAGCCAAATCTGCCCACAGCTCCACAGCTCCACAGTTCAAATCCATCTGTATTATCTGAGCTCCAAGGCTGCAAAAGAGGCTGCATCCCTCTCTCATTCCGAAACTGACATCTGTATTATCTGATACATATTATTATCTGCAAAAGAGGCTGCAGCCCTCCCTCACTCCAAAACTAACATCTGAGATACACAGCTCCAAGGCTGTAAAATGTCACCCATAGCCCTCCCTCCCTTGTCTGCTGGTCTGGATTGGCTGCCAAGCTCTGCAATGTCGGGATCAAAATGAAGATCGGGGATTCACAGCTCCAAGGCTGTGAAACATCATTGGCAGCCGTCGCTGCGAGTTCAGATTGGCTGCCAAGCTGTAATGTCAGGTTCCGGGACACTGGTAAGATGTAGAGCCCAAGAGTTTTAAACTGGCCTGCAGGGCAGTCTGGAGATAGCAAGGGGCTGGCCTGTACCACCTCAGCCCTGACCCACCCCAGCTCAGCTGGGTGCTCCCCTTGGGTGGGTGTACAGGAAGTGGCGGTGGCTGGTGGTGCCTGGCAGCAGCTGCACCTCATTGGCCCCTTGGCTGCTCATTGGTCGGCAGCAACAATCAGCTGGATGTGAGCTGAGGGTGTCCAATAAGCCACACTGTCCCACCCTGCCCCACCTACATTGCATTTATGCATCTCAGGGCTCTGCTGCCCACACAGCGCAGGTGAGTCTGAGTGCCAGGGTCATTAGGCCCTTTAAGTAGCAGGTGGAGGCAGAGGCGTGGGAAATAGGCACCCAATCCAGCTCATTGGATGAACTGGGTGGCCATCCATCCTATCCTAGCTGCTCAGTTGTGGACAATTGAAGACAGACAGTGAGGCCATGGTGAGGCAGCCTAGCTGATCAATGTCACTGCCATGTTGTGGCCCACTCTGCCTCTGCCATCCCTCTCATCCTTCAGCTCCAGCCGCAGATATGGGATGAGCTTCCTGCCCACCACTTATAACTCTGATGACCCTGATGAATGGAAGCCAAGATTCCTTTCCCTGCTTTGCCCTGCCTGAGCACAGCCCTGGAGCTGTCCTCTGCTGGAGTTGAGATACTGTTTCAGACCTGTCTTCCAATCCTGCTTCCATCATTTGGCCCATTGAGCCTCCGTCCGTGGAGTAACTGAACATGCTCCGAGCTTCTCGGTGCTCAAAGTCATTCTGATGCCTCCCGAATCCCATTCAACCACCGAAGGAGCCATTTAAGCAAGGAGGTTGAGGAGCAAGAGGCCAAATGCCCCTGGGAGGTTCTTACCCTAACCAGTGCTTGTAGGTGTCATCCTCCCTGGGCTGCCCAGATCAGAAAATTAACTGCTCAGAAGGCTAAAACCTACTTTTATTGAGATTGGCTGCAATAATCAATTTTTTCAAATTGTTGAATCTTCTTCTAATCTTCCTGTGAATCAGAGAAGCAGCTGCCTGAGCCACTTCTAAATTTTCTCTTGTAGTTCTGGGCTTGAAAAATCCTTCAGTCTCTTTTGCGTAAGAAAAGGGTTGTCCACTGTCAGTTGAATCAGCCATGCCCACCCAGCCACACCTACCCAGCCATTCCCATCTGCCCTGTTCCTAATAAATCAATTGGAGATTATGCTTGTCTCAGAGTGATTGGTTACTATGGATAATTTCTGGATGCCTAACATTTATTTCCAAAACTCAGTTTTTCTTTTCTAAAGGGGTTTGAGGTGATACCTCAGAGATTTTTTTCCCAGAGATGGAGAAAAATTAACTACCAGCTGATATTAAAGATGAAAAGAAGGGAGCTTGTGGGGGGAGGGCTCTGGAGCACTAACTGGATCTGTCAGCCCCTGTTTGGAGGAAATGATGGATGCCTTCATAATGGCAAAGGAGGAAAAAGATCTGAGAACCAGACCAAAGTTTTTAAGTTCAGAAAGAAATTGCAACCCAGATTTAAACGAACTGTCTGAAGAAGTCTTTCTCCAGCCCTATGCATACAGCTATGAAGCAGAGTGGAGGGGAAGAGAGACAAATTGAGTCAGAATTCTCTCAAGATGACATCTCCAAGATTTATTTTGGGAGTCCATCGATGGTGGATTTACCACAACAGTTCCAGAGAGTAAAATTGACAGGCTTGGTCTCACAGCCTGTCTGGATGAGCTGGAGCCTGACACAGCATATTTTCTCTTATCCAAGTATCGTGAAGGACGAGGAAATTACACAGATGCCAGCTGGAGAGGCCCAGCGAGAGGTGCTGACTAACAAAGGTACGTTGCAGTCTCCAAGGCAATCCCTTCATTCCCCAGAAAGAAGATTACCCCCTGTAGAAAGTATCTTTCCAGGGTGGGAATTTTATCCAGGCCAGGGGTGGATTCAGTGCCAATGGCTGCCAGCACTGACAAAGGCCTGATTTGAAGGGAGGGTTGCCCAGGCAGCATACAGCAGTCACTCCCTCTCCACCCAGGCAGGGAACCAGGCCACATCCATCATGGCAACCACAATTGTAACCCCAACCTGGAGCAAGGCTGCAGGGACCCCTATTCCAGAGAGGCACCACCCAGCTAGGCTTCAGGGGCCCTGCCCAGCCTAGATACGCCACCCACCCAGCTCCTTTCATTCCAGTTCAACCTGCAGATGTCTGGCATGTACCACCTACCCAACCATGACCCAGGCCAGACCAAATACCATTTAAGGCCATATTCGATGGCCACCATGAACATTTCAATTACTTCTTCACTCGAATCCAATCCCATATAGAACAATTTGGGGATCAATATGCCACAGAGCGTGATTTGGTTACAACCATAACAGATGGGATGTATGAAGGAGATGCTTCAGACTGGGTGGCCCAACTACACAACAAACAAGCCCCTGAATTACACGATGTCAATGGATTTATTCGATTATTAAGGCTCAGATTTGAAAATCCAGATAGGGTGGCAGAGAATGAAAAGAAGTTAATGGAAATGAGACAAGGCAAGCGACCCTTGTCAGATTTTATTTGGGACTTTAAAAGGGTCACAAGCCACCTCATGGATTGGCCTGAAAGAATGACTTTACACTACTTTAAAAACACCATTGATCCAGAAATAAAGAAGGCCTGTGATATTAGGAGAATACCAGAGACCTTGCAAGCATGGTATGCTGCTGCCCTCGGCTTAGACCGCAGCATCAACCCACACAGAAAACCCCTTTCAGTGGCCTTGCCTAAGAGAATTGTGGCTAGGAGATCACTAACCAGACCAGCCGAAGCTGCTCGTACCTGACCCAATAGGATGCTAAAATGTTACTGCTGTGGCCAAGATGGCCTTAGAGCAGCCAACTGTCTGGCTTCTGCTCCTGTACTACAAGCACCACAGTTGAAGTCTAGTATGGCTGATAGAGGTCAGAAAAGTCAAGGAAGACCTCTGGACATTAGCCAGTCACAGCTGGGAAAGTCCCCTCTGTGCAGATGGGAGCAAAGGACCACTAGACCAACATCATGTCTCCAAGAACTCGACCTGCGAAGACAACCCAATGGTGACTGATCCCATCATACCATTTACAGTCAAGGTCAAGTTAGTGGTCCCAAACACGGGGGAAGCCAGGGAGTTAGAAGCTGTTATTGATACTGGGTGTCCTAGATGCCTTATCAGACTCTCTATCGTTGAACAATTGAGCATAAAGACTAACCCACTCAAACGCCCAATCAGATTTGAGTAAGTGGATGGGACATTAATTGAGGGGCCACCCCCATCCAAATTACAGAATTGATCAAGATGGAATTAAGCCCTCATTGCAAATTCATACGCTTCATAGTGGCTCCCAGGATGTCAGAATCAATCATATTGGGTCTTGCTTGGCTAGACAAATTGGCCCCTACAATCAAATGGGAGGATGGATTCAGGAAAATCCTCATTGGACTAGGCCCATTGCCCCCTCTTCCTGCCACAACAGAACCACCAGTCGACTTGAAACCAATGCCTGGGCCGGCATCCACAGCATCCCACCTTTTGCCAGATAACCCCCAATTACCCAATACAAAGGCTTGGCTGAAGCATTCAGTGAAGAAGTTGTAATGTTTTACCTCCCCGTCGAGCCACTGATTGCGCCATAGAATTAGAACCTGGGGCGAAACTATCAAAACCAAAGATGTATTCCATGACACCTGCTAAAATGACTGCATTAAGGAAATACATCGACCAAAATTTGGACCGAGGTTTTATTGAACCTGCCAAATCAAGATTCTGATTTCCCCCCGTGTTGTTCAAAGAGAAGGATGGTGGGTTGATATTATGTGTAGATAAGGGCATAAACGCTGTATGCATCAAAAACATGTCCCCTCTCCCCCTCATGAAGGACTTATTGAACCACTTGTCAAAAGGCAAGGTATTCACCAAGCTAGATCTCAGAGAAGCTTACTACCAGGTCCACATCAAAGAGGGAGATGAGTGGAAAACAGCTTTTAACTGCCCTTTGGGTAGCTTCCAATTAAAAATCATGCCTTTTGGACTTCAGGGGGCTCCCGCAGTGTTTATGCAACTCATCAATGAGGTGCTACATCCACACCTTTATCGGGGGGTCCTCATATACCTGGTTGACATCCTTATTTTCAGCAAAACCATGGAAGATGTTCAATTGGTCCGACAAGTCCTAGAAAAACTTCTAGCCACCAAATTATATGTGAAACTCTCAAAATGCGAATTCCACAAAGAGTCTCTGGATTATTTAGGCTACCAAATAACCAACCTGGGAATTGAAATGGACCCTGGAAAGGTGAAAGCGGTGCTGGAATGGCAACCCCCCCGAACCCGAACAACTTCAAAGTTTTTTAGGGTTTGCCAACGTCTATAGACAATTCATTCCGTGCTTTGCTGAAGTTGCCCTCCCATTAACTGAGTCACTAAAAAAGGGCCCGTCACCCACTAAACTGAAGACAAATCAACCCCTGGCTTGGACCATGGACTGTCAGAAAGCTTTTGAGACCTTAAAACACCTCTTTGCATCTGAGCCCATCCTCCAGCACTCAGACGCGATCAAACCTTTTATTATCCTGATGCAAGTGATGTTGTGATGGCAGCCATTCTGCTGCAAAAACCAACTGATGCCCTGCACTTATGTGTCCAAAAAGCTGATGGACACAGAGCAAAGGTGGGCAGTCTGGGAGAAAGAAGTATTTGCCGTACAATGGGCTTTATTGACTTGGAGTCGTTTCCTAGAGGGGTGCTGGAGCCCTTTGAGGTATGGACTGATCACAAAAAACTCAAGGTTCTAAAGACCCCTAGGAGATTATCACCCAAACAAATCCTCTGGGCCCAATACTTCAAGCAGTTCAACTTCAACATTAAATATATCCCTAGAGGGAAAAACATATTGGCGGACAACCTGTCCAAAAAACCTCAGTTTGATATCCACTGAGAGGAAATAGTGCAAGCCTTAATTTAACGAGTCAATCAGCAGGCCAAGTAACCACTCGAGCCCAGGCCAACTACAACCCCAAATGCCTGAAAGATAAACTGACTGCAGAATTGAAAACCACCCTATGATTCTTGGTTCCTGGACCATCAAACTGAGTTAACAATGAATGAGGGACTAGCTTGGAAAGGGACTAAGCTTTATGTGCCCACAGCCCTAAGACTACTGGTACTAAAGCGTAGCCATGACTTGTGGCTGGGAGGCCACTTCGGATTCTTAAAAACCCTACCGTTACTGAGAAGACAGTTCTGGTGGCCAAAACTGAAACCTGACATCGAGGACTGTGTAAAAAGTTGCTCAATTTGTGCCACAATGGAAAAACCCCTGGCCTTCAACTGACCCAACTGTGGGAAGAAATTTCAATGGACTTTATTGTGGAATTACCTGAAGGGAATATGATCATTTGGACTGTAATTGATTTATTCTCTAAACAGGCCCACTTTATAGCCTCCAATTTTTGAAGTCCATTGGGTCCTCCCAAGGATTATCCTCAGCTTTCCATCCAGCCTGCAACACCTATCCTTTTCATCAACACTGGAATGGACTTTGTCCCTATGCCAGAGTTACCTAGACAACCTCCTACATCCATATCCCTAACAGAATGGATGAACTCATTAAAGATATGGTGGGAAGATAAAAAAAAAAAGCTTTGACCGAAGCTGCAAAAAATAAAAATAAAAAACAGGCTGATAAACATAGATCCCTTCAACCGCCCTTTAAAGTGGGAGACAAAGTATATTTGTCAACCAAGTATCTTAGGTTGAAACTGCCCAGTAAGAAACTGGGGCCAAAATTCTTGGGTCTATTCCCAATTTCAAAAATAATCAATACAGTCACTGTCCAATTAAGTCTTCCTCGACTATTAGGGAAGATTCATCCAGTGTTCCATTGTAGTTTACTAAAACCAGCTGCTACATCAATTATAAGACCAGTGCCAATTGCTCCCCCTGACCCGTTAATGGGACAGGGGGAAACACATTATGAAATTAAGAAAATTCTTGATTCTAGAATACCCCGTGGATGATTGCAATATTTGGTTTTATGGAAGGGATACCCTCTCTCAGATGCTAGTTGGGTAAAGAGTTGGGATGTCCATGCTAATCAATTGGTTACCCAATTCCATGAGGACTTCCCCCACAAACCAAAGGATCCTTGTGGAGGGGGAGAGGGGATTAAGGACAATGTATTAAGCCCTGTATCTGTTTTGGTTGTTTTTCTTTTAGAAGAAGGAGTTTTCAAGGGGGGACGCCTGTCAGCTCTGAGATCAGCTGCCATGAGAGAAAATGTGAACAATGAAGGGGGGTGAGGGAGTTGAACAGTTCAAGGTTATTTAGTGTGTCTCATTCAAAAATTCCAGCTGCAATTAATTGGTTCTCGTGATTTGTGAAGTATAGTAAGTGGGAGGAGAGAGGGTAGAAATTGTGAGATGCGCTGGTAATGAGTTTCAGTTTTGGAAATTTCCATGGAGGTACCAGAGCTGTTCCTAATAAATCAATTGGAGATTATGCTTGCCTTGGAGTGATTGATTACTATGGATAATTTCTGGATGCCTAACACTTACTCCACCTTGCAGACCCACTTCTTCTGTGGCCATTTGCTGCCACTTGCAATGCATTGCTTCCAGCCTCTGTTTGCTGTCAGAGGCCTTTAGGAAAGGCTCTGCAGCCAAGTAACAAACTCTAGATTGATGCACGTGGCACCACCCCAGCCACTGTTTTGTCATCAGAGGCCTTTGGAAAGGACTCTGAAGGTGAAACGAATGCTGGGGGTGCCGTGCACATCAATCCAGAGCTCATTTCTTGGCTGCAAAGCCCTTTCCTGAAGGCCTCTAATGGTGAAATGGAAGCCGGGGAGTGCCATGGCGGCAAGCAGACACAGAAGAAGTGGGCTGATAGTGGCCACATGGGCCATCTGTGCTGCCGACGCAAGGTGACACAGTGGAAAATATATCCCCTGAAAATAAGACCTAATGCCTCTTTTGGAGAACACAGTAGTGAAATAGGACATCAGATGTTTTGGAGCTTGCTTGATGCATGCTTGGCAGTAGACATTAGTCTATTAATATAGATTCAGTAAAATGAAAAATACATTGAGAAGCAAAGTTATACACAAGTTACACACAAGATGAATAACTTGTTTTGACTTGTCTATGGAGATTTTCAATCCTCACATCATGTTGTCCCAAAAGTCTTTTCCAAAAAGCACCAGACTTTCTTCTGTTCAGTTCAGCTTCTTCAGACCTTAAAAAGCTTCTTGGATGAGAAGCAAAGCGTTTTCAAAAGAAAATGGAAGGAAGTTTTGAAAAAGGTGCTTTTGGGACTTCCATCTTCTTTTACAGTGGATACATCTTATATTCAATTCTTGCTCTACAATCACAACATAACATCCATTTAAAAAAATAATCTATAAATAATACTAGTCATCAAATTATATGTCATGATTTCATTTTTTTCTGTTTCATGCAAAAAATTCCAAACAGGGTATCCAATTGGTATTAAATATGGCTAATGTTTTTTCTCTAATCTGAGCTATCATTTTTACCATTCCAACCAGCTCTTACCATTTTTATGAACCATTCTTCTATTGCAGATACCATTAAATCCTTGAAATGTTGGATTATAGAAATCTTGCTGCTTTTGTCATATAAAAAGGACAAAGTAACATGTAATTTTTCCAAATTTTTGTCTATCAACCCAAACAAAAATTAACCTATGCATTTCAGTCTAACAATTACCAAAAGTGGTAAAAAGTCCCTTCTTGGTGTTTATGTTTGAAGTTTCGACAATCATCTATACATCTTTTTAAAAAAGTTATCTTTTAAGATTGTAACACAATGTAAAGCCCATGTCACACTGAACCAACGGATGCAAAGAGGATGTAAAATGGACAAAAAACCTTGCCATCCGTTCGAAAACGCGATGTACTCACTGCCTCCGTTTGGCTTCCTCTCTATCCGTCCAGCATTCGTTTATGGACGTTTCATCCACTCCAAAAGTTTTGGGTTGCCCAAAACTTTTGCGCGGAAAATATATCCAGTTCGTCCGTTCTGCATCCTCTACGCATCTGCTAGGCATCCATTACACATCCGTTACGCATCCGCTATATCCGCTAGGCATCCACTACGCATCCGCAGAACTCCATCCGCCCGGATGCAGGGAGGAAGCGGAATGGATGCAGAACAGATGCAGAACGGATGCCTAGCGGATGTAGAATGGAAACAAAGCTTTTAAAACAGAAAAAACGTTCGCAGAGGGGACCTATCTCAGATATTAAGGATGTCTAGAGGATGCCTAGAGGATGCCTAGCGGAAAACCTATACTGCCTATAAAAAGGGGGAGCAACTCGCCTTCATCTCACTTTCAGAACAGCAGCCCAGCGGTGCAGACCTCTGCAGCCTTCATCTGGCTCTTCCTCTTCCACAGCAACCAGTCATGTCCACCGTGGATTGTAACAAAGTCCTTTCGGCAGCCACCATCGTTCTGCAACAGTGCGAAGCCATCTGCAGGCTCTGTGAACTCTACTGCAAGAAGAAAAGGAGCCACCCAAAAAGAGTCTGGATCCGAAGATGGTTCGCCAGAAGAGCAGAGGACGGACTGTACAACAAGCTGATGGTGGAGCTCAGGAACGAAGACACTCGTGCATTCCAAAACTTCATGAGGATGCCTCCAGCCATGTTTCATGAAGTTGTGCAGCGGCTGACACCCAGGTTGACCAAGGCAAACACCAGCTTCCGGCCCAGCCTGGAACCTGGGCTCAAGGTGGCACTCACTCTCTGCCACCTGGCCTCAGGGACCTCCTACAGGAGCATGCAGTACGGTTGGAGGGTGCCATCCAACACCATCAGCATTGTGGTCAGAGAAGTGGTGCAGGCCATCATCAAAGAATACAAGGAGGACCTCCTGCAGTACCCCTCCACTGAAGAAGGATGGAAGAAAGTTGCAGAACAGTGGTATCAGAAGTGGAACTTACCACACACCGTTGGAGCCATAGATGGCAAGCACGTGGCCTGCAAAGCTCCAGCCAAGTCGGCGTCCAACTACAAGGGCTTCTTCAGCATCATCTTCTTCGTCATGGTCGATGCTGACTACAAGTTCATGTACATCGATGCTTCAGGCAACAGCTCATCTTCAGATGCTCAGGTATACAAGCCAGTCACCTCAAGGAAGAGCTGGAAGGCAACCTCATCGTGGGCTTCCCAGATCCAGAACCCCTGCCCAATAACACACAAGATGTGCCCTACTTCATCGTGGGGGATGACGCCTTCTCCCTCACAACCTACCTCATGAAGCCCTACACCTCCAGACTCCTCACCCGTGAAGAGAGGATCTTCAACTACAGGCTGTCCAGGGCAAGGTGGGTGGTGGAGAATGCCTTTGGCATCCTGGCCAACAGGTTCCAGGTACTTCTCACCACCATGCAGCATTGCCCAGAGACCATGAGGAGGATCATGGAAGCTTGCTGCATCCTGCACAATCTCATGCACACCCGCTACCCAGTCTTGCAGAACAGGCTCGTGGACCTCCAGTAAGGCAATGGGGACATGGAGCCTGGTGAATGGAGGCAAGGGCGAAACCTGATAGACACTGAGGATGTGCAAGGCCCCAACAGAGCCTCACATGAAGCGAAGAAGCAGCGCAATCTCCTGAGACAATGGTGCAACTCCCCAGTTGGAACAGTGGAGTGGCAAGACAGGATGGTAGATGGTTAATGGATGCTTCCTTCAGCCTGTCTCATCACACGGATGACATTGGGCCATGTCTGTTTGGTTGGCCTACAATGAACAGGGCGTTTACAAAAGAGTTGTGTTTATGTTGACATGTGTGGATAATTATTACATTATTATTGATAATAAAGGGCCATAGGTGTGGCACCTGGGAGGGTGGACCATACAGTCCCACTATACTTGCACTGGAGGTTTATGTATCCCACAGCTATTACCTATCCTAAAGTTATCCCTGCCCATCCCACTGCTATCTCAACCCATCCCACTGCTATCTTAACCCATCCCACAAGCATGCAAAGGCTTAAATCATTTCTAAAAGTTTCCAGCAAGACTTTATTTAAAAAAAGAAATGAAGCAAGTGTGTGAATCAAAACTAGACTTTATTAACAACAAGCTATAAAACAAAAATGAGTCTCTGGCACTCCTCTTGGTCACTCATTCTCAGGGGTGAAGGGTCCAGGTGCTGTGGAGGTGGCTGGTGCTGGAGTGCTTGTCATCAGCTCCTCCAGAAGCAGAAGCAGCAGAAGCCCCAGCCCCAGAAGAGCGAGCCCGTGCTGCAGAAGCCCCAGCAGAACCAGAGTGAGGGCCAGGGGGCGGGATGGTAGCCCTGTCCCTCTTGCAAGGGCTGGCAGCAGATGGCTGAGGCTTGCTGTGCTTCCACATGGTTGTGGGGTTGCTGGATGGCAGGGAGGCTGGCAGGAACCAAGGCTGGCAGGAAGGCTGGCAGGGAGGCAGGCACCAAGGCTGGCAGGAAGGCTGGCAGGCAGGCTGGCAGGCAGGCAGGCAGGCAGGCACCAAGGCTGGCAGGGAGGCAGGCACCAAGGCTGGCAGGCAAGCATGAACCAAGGCTGGCAGGCAGGCAGGCACCAAGGCTGGCAGGGAGGCTGGCAGCAAGGCTGGTAGCAAGGCTGGCAGCAAGGCTGGCAGGCAGACATGCAGGCAGGGCAGGCAAGGCAGCCAATCCGTCTGGCAGCAGGTCTTTCCTCTGAATGGCGACCTGCTTCCAAGCTGCTTCCGTTATATCCGCAGGGCTGACGCAATGCATCCTCCCCGCATGCGCAATTAACGCCAGGCATCTGCTAGGCTTCCGCTGTGCATCCGCTTCATCCGCTCGGTGTCCGTTCTGCATCCGCTGTATCCGTTCTGCATCCGCTTCGCTGAGACCCCCCGGAAGCCCTGCAGATGTGCTATCCGCTCCCATCCGCTTCCATCCGCTAGGCTTCCGTTCCGCATCCGCTTTGCATCCGCCCCGCGTCCTCCCCACGTCCGTGTTATCCACTCCGGTCATGCAAATTTTAGCCCCTTTTGAGAGCGGATAACAACGGATGGAACATTTTGCTCGTCCGCTGTGTCCTTTTTGCATCCGTTGGGCAGTGTGACATGGGCTTAAATTTCAACCCCTTTGTCCACATATACTCCCACTGCTGTATTTGTATATAATACAAATGAATCAGAGGTGGGTATTCAGCAGATTCTGACCAATTCTGGAGAACCGGTAGCAGAAATTTTGAGTAGTTCAGGGAACAGGCAAATACCATCTCTGACTGGCTCTGCCCCCATCTATTCTCTGCCTCCTGAGTCCCAGCTGATCGGCTGGGTCTTCTTTTGTTAACCTGCACAGGAGAACAGAGCTAGAAAGCAGGTTAGGTGGGGAGGGAATGGGATTTTGCAGTAACCTTCCCCTGCCATGCCACCCAACCCACACCACAGAACTGGTAGTAAAAAATGTTGAATCCCACTACTGAAATGGATGGATATGAATATTAAATGTTTAGTCCATTTATCATACAGTCTTTAGTTTGTTGGTCTTCTGTTTTTACTTTTGACAAAAATTTGTACATTTTAGCAATAAGATGTTTATCACTTATATATAACTCGGGTTCCAAACCATACTTTTTAAAATCAAATTAATTTTTTTCTGAGAAATGAAAAACATTGTTATTTATATCCTTCTAATACTAAATCTCCTCTTGATTTTATTTTAAATGCACATTGGATGTGTTCTAGCAATTCAATATATCTTTAACTATTTTATTTAGTTGTAATTTTTCCCTATAATGTGCTTCTTATGGGAATGGCCATAAAGGTATTTTTGAACATATTCTCGGTTTAAGTTTGTTCCAAATTCACAAGCTTTACCATATTGTAAATAGGGATGCAACCCAAATCTTCCAAGTCCCTTCCAGGTCCAATAAATCTGTATCCCTCAACCTGTTCTTTCAAGAAAACTAAACAAGTTGCAAAGTACCCTTTCATATTTAGTAAGGCTTAAGCATCATGCAGGACCTTGCTCTTAACTTTCAGTCTTTTACTTTACCAAACAAATTTAGATATCTCTTTTTGCTATTGTTTAACTTGCATATCTGTAGTGAAAATAGGTAGTTTTTGGAAAGGGAATAAATAGTTTTCCTAAAGACTGTTCTATTAATCAGTTCTAATTAATCTTGAACCTTCAGGTTTTTTGTTAATTTTGTCTTTTGTGTGAATGTCTGATAACAGTTTGAAATACATCCACTTGAGGAACTTCTTTGGGTGATTTGATACAAATCCAGTTCAAGGTCAATGTTGAATTCTAGGAGAATGAAAATCAGGCCTGGTTAAAAATTGCTAAGGAGAAGGAAATACTTTCCTGTCTTTAAATTATGGAAGTCAGTAATTCGAGAAGAAGTGTTGATTTTCTGAGCGGGGATTATCATTTGATTTGGAAAAGAAAAATGCCCTTATCAGCCATTTTATATATCTATATAGTCAACACAGGATGATGACCTCTTTCATAATTTATGGGAAAAAAAACTGTGTGATACCTCTGTCTTGTTTCAGCCTTGACAGATTGCTTTTCTTTAGTTTCCTGCTCTAGAAACTGCTTTCTCCTGATAATCACAACCATTACTTCCTGTGTGTTATCAAAAATTATTAGCATGGCCTCAAGGCTACTTTAGATTTGCTTAAAGTCTTTTATATCTATAGAATATGTCAGACCTATGTTAGACATAAGGGTCATAGAATTTATTGCTTGGCAAGTTGCTAAGAATTACAATATTTTTTCTATTTGCATCAAGGTTTTTTCATGTTGAAACATTTCCTTAAAATGCTTTTTAAAGCAAATTTTTCATTTTTATTCAACTTTCTCAACAATCTCAACAATTTGATTTGTTTCTGGTAACTTATAAGATCAAGGCATTATAAATAAAATATAAAACATGAGCAACATGGTTTTGTGTTTATTGTTACATAAGTTACTGATTAAACTTGTGATTAATTTTATGGGTAATGTACTTGAATAAATTTTTGTTGTTTTCATATCTTTATATCTTTCATCTTTGGCTCTAATTATTTAATATACTATCTTTGAACATCTATATGCACCTGATTGGTTTCCATGAAATCTACTTTTAAGAAAATGATTTTTTAAATTATAGTACTGTATGTGAATTCAGTCTAATAGCAAAGATTAAATTGAGAAGTTGATACTAATTTTTCTACTACCCTGTAATCATCAGACTGATAAGTTATGCTAATTTTTAGCTCTTGTGATCTCCTGTGGAGCAAACTGGATTCAAATAAGAGATGATTGAGAATATATATATGTATGAGTAAAAAGCTCTGAAGTATTCTGCAGGTAGTCCTGGAATTACAACTGTAATGGAGCCTACCAATAATGGTCACAAATTGTGATGGTCATTAAGAGAGGCATCCACATGATTACCTTAACAGCCCCCACCCTGTTCTCCTGGCTGGGTTAATTAAATCGGGCACAGGTGCCTCAGAGGTAGGGGAGGCCCTTTGTCATGCTCCTATCAGAATCCGATTTGGAGTGGGAGGCTGAACAGCTGACAGGGAGTGGGAGTGTGGCTCTATTGGCTGTGGAAGAAACTGGGGAAGGGCAAAGTCCAGCTGGGCAGAGCAGGAGAGAGGTAGAGCAAGGGAGAGGGAATTCAGAGGAAGACCCAGAGGATTCCCTTCATTAGCTGCAGCTGGGAACATAGTGTTTAAAAAGAGAAGCTGTGCACAGCAAGTTGTTGGGAGCAAATAATTAATTATCTGGTATTGTCGAGACTTATCTGTGTTCCTGGTATCTTCCCAACTCTGTGTTTTGCTGTGCTTTCAAGTCTGCAATTCCTTCTCCTGCCCTATCAGGTTAATTACTACAGCGTGGTTTGCTTGGATTTTTAGTTACAGTTTATATGTACTTTGTTTTTGGACTTAATTTCCTCCACTTAAAGACTGGAGTTTTTCTCCAGTCGAAGGTAACCTGGACATTGGGGGCAAAGTTGGAGATAATAAAGGGACTCTTCTTGTTTATTTGACTGTGTTGCCTTTGTGCCATGCCCTGGATCATCACATTTTGCTCCCAACCACCCCCCTAACTTGCTTCAGTTTTACATGGGGTGATCATAGATCAGTTCAGAGCAGACAATGACCAGCTGGCGAGGCCAGTACGTGGCTCTTTTGACTGCACAGGTTGCATAGATGCAAACTGTCCGGCCATACTGAAAATGCCCGGTAGCAGTGCCAGATAAATTTGATGGCTCGCTGGCCCAATTTCCAGCATTTTGGGAGCAGTGCCAGCTTTATTCGAGTCTTCAGCCAGAGGGGACTTCCCCACTGACCAGAATAAGGTGGGATTTTTGATTAGCCTGTTGTCAGGGTCTGCAGCATGTTGGGTGATGTCCCTGTTTACCCAGCCCAACCAGTTGTTGGATAATTATGCTGAGTTTTGCCATCAGTTAAGGGCCATGTTGAGGACCCTGCTCAGGCCCAAACAGCAAACAGGTGATTGAGAGAATTGAGGCAGAGGCGAGGCTTGTTCACAGACTATATTGCTGACTTCCAGGTAGTCTCCCAGGATCTGCAATGGAATGAGGCAGCTCTGATTGACCAGTTTCAGGAAGGCCGGTTGTTGAAGCCCCTGGACAAGTTGAATGCCCTTGCACCTGCAGGAGTTCATGCATCTGTGCCTTCATATTGATGCCAGGCTTCAGCAACGATGGGTGTGATGACAGACGGAGGCCGCATCTGCTCCCATCAAGACAGCGCCCCCCATCAGAAGTGCCTCTGGATGAGCCCATACAGTTGGGGGCTACCCAACCTCATCTGACCCAAGATGAAAAGGATAGACATTGTCATGACAGCCGATGCCTCTATTGCGGCAGCTGAGGCCATTTTCCGGCCAAGTTTCCTGCTAAGGCATCTAAAGCAGTGAGAAACAGGTGATGCCCAGCCTACAGGGTTCCATAGGTTGGGCTCCACTGGCATCTGGGCCACCATCTCCACCATCTTCAGTTGTCCTTGGTAAAGCATCTCATGCTGACAGTGAGTGTGGTCAGGGAGTGGTGGAGATCCAGGCCTTGGTGGTCTCAGGGGCTGTAGCCAATTTCATGGATGCTCATTTTGTTGCACAGGAGTATTTTTTTCATTTTTTTTCTTTTTTTTTTCCCCAGCAGCAGGTGTCACCACTGGTATTGGTGGAGACAATTGATGGTCAGCTCCTTCATTCAGGACTTGTGGTTGCTGCAACCAAACCCTTACACGTGCTTATTGGACAGCATGTGGAGGAAGCTGTGTTCTATTTTGCCACAGTACCTCACTTTCCAGGGGTGCTGGGGTTGGAGTGGTTACAGGCCCATGATCTGCAGATCGTTTCTTGGCAGGAAGTGTGCCACTCATTGCCTGCATGCCTGTGCAAGGAGTGTGGATCTGAATCTACCTACAGAATTGGTGGATTTTGCTGACATGTTTGGGGAGAAGGAGGTGGATCACTTGCCCCTGCATCAGTCGTACAACTGTCCGACTGACTTGTTGCTTGATGCTAAATTGCCGGTGGGTCAGATATACTCCTTGTCGGAACCGGAGCTGTCCACATTGCGGGAAGAATATCCGGAAAGAGTTTATCCGGCCTTCTACCTCTGTTGGCTGTTGAGGTAATTCCCCGTTAGGAGAATGAGTGCATACAGGGAAACGTATAGAGAGTAGTGTTGGAATAATACACACACAGTATACAGATACACTGTACAGTTAATGAAGGTTTTTACTTCCAGAAAGGTTTAAGCAAAGTTCAAAATAGGCAGAAAGGTTTAAGCAAAGTTCAAAGTTCCAAAAGTCATTCACAGGTTAATCAGTCAATTTTTCAATCCAGGGATATTCCAGTAACAAAGTCCAGTGTCAAAAACAGTTAAGTATCAGACTTACATTAAATCCAGTAATATCAGTCAATTAGGAAAAATGGAGCAACAACAATACTTTCCAACAGAAGGAAATAAAGATACACTCCTTCTCTTCTGAGACTCAGACTAATACAATCCAGGTTTTCTGGCTCCATCTTCAGGCCATTTGAGAAACCACACCCAATTGTATGCTCTTGCATTCCCTTAAAGATCTAGTACTAAAATGTTTATCCTGGTTTATATATTTCTAACCCAAATACTTGTTAGGTGTTTCATATTCCTAACATTCTCCCCTTTTGGGTAAGATAATATATACAACCTTACATTCTAAATCCATAATCTTCACAGCATGCTTTATGCTTTATAGAGCCTTGGGCCTTTGTAAAATGATCTGCTATATTGTTTTCTGACATACAGTATTCTAACTAAATCTTTTTACTTTGCACACATTGTCTCATATTTAAATATCTTAAATCAGTGTGTTTAGTTTTTGTTTTAACAGCAGTATTTGAAGCCATCTGTATTGCTGATTGGTTATCTTCGTAAAGAACAGTAGGATCTGTTACATTAATTCCCATATCAATTAATAATTGCTTATACAAAACTAAATCTGTACATAATAAAGACAAACATGAGAATTCAGCCTCCATTGTTGATAAACTTAGATATTTCTGTCTAATAGATCTCCATCCAATCAATGCTTTTCCCAATAATACAGCAGTACCTGATGTAGATTTTCGTGTATTTATGTCTGTAGCAAAACTTGCATCAGCATATGCAGTCAAATTCAGTTCATCTTTTGGCTCCAAATACAATGCATAATGCATTGTCTGTTTCAGATATCTTAACACATGTTTAGCAGCTTGCCAGTGCCTTTCAGTGGGTTCAGCGTAAAATCTCGCTAATTGATTAACACTGAATGCAATATCTGGCCTTGACCAATTACTGAGATAAGACAAACTACCAATCAAGGACTGATAAATATTCTTATCAATAATAGGACTTTGAACATCAATATGGCTAAACTCCTGGCTCATTGGTGTCTTAGCCGGCTTACAAAGTTCAATTTTATAACTTTTTAGTAATTGGTTAATTTTATCTGCCTGTGAGATCTTGTATCCTCCCCTAGTTCTATCTATTTTCAAACCAAGATAATGTTTGATTTCTCCTAACTGTTTTATCTTAAATTTATTTTCAAGCAGTGAAATTATCTCAGTAGCTTCTTGTTCAGTTTTGGTGATTAATGCTATATCATCAGTAAATAATAGCAATAATGAAATCATACCATTATTTTCTCTTTTAAATAAACATGGATCACCCATGCCAGCTACAAAGCCTATCTTAGTTAATTCTTTAACTATACATTGGTTCCACTCATTTCCTGATTGCTTTAAACCATAAAGACTCTTTTTCAATTTCCAGCAATCATTATCAGTATTATCATTTTTGAGACCCATAGATTTCTTTAAATATATAGTGTGTTGCAATGGTGCATGCAGATAAGCTGTCTCTACATCCAAATGATTTACAATATATTTCTCCTTAGCTGCCCCACTAATGCTGCCCTTAATGTAATAGACTTCAGACTAGGTGCAAACACCTCGTCGTAGTCATTTGCTGTCTGATTGAACCCTTGTGCTACTAACCTGGCTTTATGGGTAACAGTCCCATCTATACCTGTCTTCAGTTTATATATCCATTTACATCCCATGGCATGTTTACCTGGTGGTAACTTAACATTTTCGTATACATCCAGTTTTTTTTAATGATTCCAGTTCCTTATCTATTGCTTTCTGCCAAGCAGCCTGATACAGTTTTAATTCATTATAATTACTTGGAATTGTATTCACTTGGCAAACAACACTAGCCTAATATCTATCAGGTGGTCGTGTTACTTGGGTTGAACGTCTTGGTAATACAGGGTTTGCTGGTGGAGTTTCCTGTGCCACCTGCTCCTGTTCTTCTCTTTCTTCCTGTGTTTGTTCTACTACTTCCTCCTGTTCTTCCCCATCCTCTTTAATGGCTATTTGGGGTGTACTGATTTTATCCTTAGGCACTATTTGGGTGTCAATAATAATATCATTGCTGGATTCCTGATCTAGTTTATCCCACCCAACATGCTCAGGAAATTTTGCACTAGCATTACAATAAACATGAGCTGTGCCATGATCCCAAAATCTAAATGATCTGTGGTTGGCCTCATAACCCACAAAAAATAACTTCTTAGCTCTATGTTGCCCTTTCAGTCTTACTTGTGAGGGAATATGCACCCATGCTGGAACTCCAAATGTGTGTAAATAACTTAAATTTGGTTTTCTTCCATGCTAACGAATGAATGGCAATTCTCCAGTTGTATTTACTACATTATTTAAAACATGGTTACAACACATTATGGCTTCACCCCACAGTGTTTCAGGTAAACCTGAATTAGATAACATAGTGCGAGCCATGGCTTGTAATGTTTGCCCTCTTCATTCTATAAACGAGTTATGTTGTGGTCTGTAAGGTGCAGAACGTTTATGCTCCATACCAGCCAATTTTAACATATTCTGGAATCTTTTGTTAACAAATTCAGTCCCATTATCAGTCACTAAAGTAATTACTTTACTTTTCATTTTTTTCTCAGCAAAGCTTAGCCAATTAAAGAAATATTGGAATGTTTCTGTTTTGTTCTTCATAAGATAGCAATAACCGTATCTTGAGTAATGGTCCATAATACTCAAAATATAACAGGCACCTCCTAAACTTGGTTTCTTAGGACTAATTATGTCAGCAAACACAACCTCTAAAGGTTCTTTGGTCTTAAACCCATTTAGTCTGTTTGCAGGAGTAACTTTACTCTTTTCTTGACTATAAGCATTACAATGTAAATACTTGCTACAAGGTTTCAATTTTACTCCCTCTGACAATTGAACAGTTTGTTTGAGCATTTTGAAATTAATATGCCCTAGACATCTATGCAGTAAATGTATACATTCATCATGTGGCTTAACATTGTTATAAACTGAGTTAGCCATCTTCAGCTGATCATCATGTATTACATATAAATCATTCTTTAAAGTTGCAGTAACACTTTTACCCTCTTTCTCTATTATACAGTTATCCCCCCTAAAGGTTACTACATAACCAAGATTAACTAAAGCCCTTACTGATAATAAATTAAATTTTAGTTTAGGTACATATAACATAGTTAAATGTTCATTTATACAAGAACAATATCCAGTACCTTCACCTGATGCTTTCCTCTTCCATCCATTTGCCAATGATACATGTTGTTTACTCATGGACATCTTTACAAACCTTTTTCTATCTTTAGTAATGCACTGTGATGCTCCACTATCAACAACCCACAAATTATTGTTTACAGTTGAATTGCTAGACATAGCTAAACTAACATTCTTTTTAGCCTTCTGATGTTTGCCAGTATTCTGTTGTTTTCCCTTTTTACAGAATTTAGCTATATGTCCCCTAGCCCCAAAAGAAAAACATTTCCTAACAGTATAGGCAGTTGAAGATAAATTCTCTTCTTGTGGTTGTTCCTTCCTAAATTGGTCCCTATCTTACCGTCTTCTTGCTTCTTCTAGCAATCTTCCAGTTATGTTAGTCAATGTCAGTTTATCTCTGGACAGGACTTCCAGTGAAGATACATAATCATCATAACTTTCATCCAATGAGGACAGAATGATGTAAACTTGATGCATCTCTGAAAATATTAGTTCTTTTTCATGTAGCTCTTGGAAAGTTCTTTTTCATGAAGTTTAAATGAGCTAATATATCTCCACCTTTCAGAAGACGTGCTCTAAACAGTTTACGTGTAAGATGTATGTGTGCACCTACACTGTCATGAACATAAATCCTCTTCAAATTCTGCCAACACTTAGCAGCAGACTCTTCTCCATGAATATGGACTAGCTGCTGGTCACTCAGTGTTAGTCCAATTATACAAAGAACTCGTTCGTTGTTCTTTTTAAAGTCAGCAATCTTCTTGGCATCATCCTCATTTTCTGGATCCCAAGCATTTACATCTGTTGGATTTTGAAGTACATTCCATAAACCTTCTTTACGCCGAAGTAGACTGCATTTCATAGACCAGGAAACATATTGTTCCATCCAACTGGGTTATCAGTGATAGACATGTTGAAGTGACTTGTGCCATCTTTACCAGGATAATAAACCACAATTAAACAGTAAACAGCTGTCTGTATATGGTACTGTGCATTCACACTAACTCTCAGTTATCTGAGCCTGGTATGGCCTGGGCCCATAACTAGTGTTGAGGTAATTCCCCATTAGGAGAATGGGCGCATACAGGGAGATGTATAGAAAGTAGTGTTGGAATAATACACACACAGTACACAGATACACTGTACAGTTAATAAAGGTTTAAGCAAAATTCAAAATAGGCAGTCCAAAAGTCATTCACAGGTTAGTCAGTCAGTTTTTCAATCCAGGGATATTCCAGTAACAAAGTCCAGTGTCAAAAAAAGGTAAGTATCAGACTTACATTAAATCCAGTAATATCAGTCAATTAAAAAAAATGGAGCAACAACAATACTTTCCAACAGAAGGAAAACAGAGATACACTCACACTCTCTTCTGAGACTCAGACTAATACAATCCAGGTTTCTGGCTCCATCTTAAAGCCATTTGAGAAACCACACCCAATTGCATGCTCTTGCATTCCCTTAAAGATCTAGTACTAAAATGTTTATCCTGGTTTATATATTTCTAACCCAAATACCTGTTAGGTATTTCATATTCCTAACATTGGCTGTGCCGGTGGTCTTCATCAAGAAGAAATCGGGGGAGCTGCACCTGTGCTGTGATTACCACAAGTTGAATGCAATTACAGTACGGAATCAATACCCACTTCCCCTCATCCCTGAACTGATTGAACAGTCAATCTTAAGTCCCTTCATGCCCAAGATATCTTCTTGATTTTTTTTTTTTAAATTGGTTTTTAAAACAAAAATAAACAAACAAAACATAAAAAACATCATGTCATCTTCCATATACATACAATGCCGGTTGGTTTACAAATTGTTTTGTGCTTCCATTTCATAGTCTTCAATTATATAATTACATTGTATATAATCTCTATTTTCAATCAAATATTAAATACATTAATATCATTATTCTATCATTTGATGATACTTTTATTGATTCATGTTTTACAAAATGATCATATTTTACTTAATTTGTTTTATGACAATTCATATTATCATCCCAGATCTATCCTAGAATATGTCAGCCTTCAAGATCTACTATTGCTTTGCATCTCTCGACTGCCATAAGTAACGGGGGGAGGAAGGGAAAGTCTGGGAAGTGAGCTGGAGGTGTTAAATTCTTCTGTTGTGTAAATGGGGGGGGGG
>BLBF01000266.1:1794548-1829202 GCA_015471245.1 Laticauda colubrina
TGTTTAGCTTGTCTACCTAACCCTGGTTGGGGAACCCAGGCTTAACAGTATCCTCTTCTTTAATATAACTTCATTCATGGCTTCTAAGAATGAAAGATTCAATGATTCTTGTAACGTTTTATAAAATTCCACCGGAAGTCCATCTGGGCCTGATGCCTTTCCATTATTTTGCTTTTTAAGTGCTTCAGTTAACTCCATCATCGTTATATTGCTTTCTAACATTGTTTCAATCTCTTTAGATATCTGGGGTAGATTAGAATCCTGTAAATACTGTTTGACTCTTTCCTCATCAATATTCTCTTGTGTGTATAATTTCTCATAATAGTCTCATATGATTTCCTTCTTCTCTCTGCCTTCATTGTATCCCACATATTCTGGATTGATATATCTTCTTTTTTGTTTTCTCTAAAGAAAAGTGCCAGTTTTTTCTACATCCACTGTATGAAGTCTTTTTCCTTTAATATAGTATTATTTAATGTCCATCTAGATCTTCTTCTTTGTCCTTTCCATTTAATTGTCATTGGATTGTGGTCTGCCCAAGTACTTCTTTCAATATTTACTTCTTGAATATTAGTTAATTCTGTTGACATCCATATCAACAGAATATGTATTGTGTATTGTTTAGTTTTTGCATTTCTTTCTCTCCATGTATCTTTTAAGTTTATTTCGTCCACCATTTTAAAAAAAGATTTAGGGAGAGTTTTTCTGTTTTGCTTTGTTGTTTTCTATGCTGTATAATCCAGTTTATTGCCTACAGTTCCATTGAAATCTCTCATCAAAACGATATTGGCATAGTCTAGTTCAATTATTTTCATGTGTAATTTTTTGTAAAATTCTTCTTGATTGTCATTTGGGGCATAAATTGCAATCAGGAGTGTTTTTATATTATTGTCTATTATTTCCACCATTAGTATTCTTCCATCATTATCAATATATATCAATTTTGTTGGGATAATATCTTTAATATACAAGGCCACTCCTCTTTTCTTGCATTGTGTCAAAGAGGTAAATATTTTCCCTAATTTTGGCTGTCTCAGCAATTGTTCATGTTTTTTGATGTGTACTTCTTGTAGACAAATTATATCAAATTTTAATTTCTCTAATTTATGAAAAATTTTCCTTCTTTTAACAGCTGAATTAAGTCCATTTATATTGATTGTGATTATTTTTTTTCTTCCATGGTTAAATTTTGTAGTTAGGTTTAACAGTTCTCGTCGATCTTAGTTCGTGTTGTACCTTGGCTTTCTCCTTTCCACCTATTGCACCTTCTTTTCCAGTCGTCATTTGGTAGTCCTCTTGGAATTCAATTAGTGAAATTTCTTTTTTTGCCTCTTTCTCCTCTTTAAAAAATTCTGCATAAAATGATTCAGCTTTTTCAATTGAATCAATTCTGTATCTCTGTTCTTGCCATGTGAACATTAAACCTTCTGGAATCAGCCATCTATAATTCACCTCTTTTTAAAGTAGCAATTTGGTCAAGAATTGGTATTCCCTTCTCATCTCTCTCATTCTTCTGAGCACTTGTTTCAAGACCACAATCTCCTTTTCCTTGTATTTCAATGTTTTCTCTCTTGCCACTTGCAGAATTTGCATTTTAATGGCTTTCTTTGTAAATCTGATATGAATTTCTCTTGGTAAACTATTTCTCATCGCATATCTTGTAAAGACTCAATAAACCTCGTCTATTCCATCCATCATCTTCTCTTGAGTTATTTCCAAAGCTTCCACCAGTATTTCTGTCATGATCTTGGCTCTTTTGTCCTTTTTCTTCCTCTATATTTTGAAATCTAAGATAAAATTCTGATATGTCCATCTCCCATCTCAGCATACCACTTTTATCTTGTTCAATCACAGTTTATCTGTTGTTATCAATGTCTCCAATCTTCTTATCTCTTTGTTTACCTTCTTGTTCAATTTCTTCAAGCCTCTCATCATACTTCATCATCAATTGTTGGATGTTTTCCACTTTTTCTTTGGTTTTCTCTGTCCTTTGTTCAATGTGCCCTGTTCTTTGTTCAATGTTCTCTATTCTCTTTTCAATATTCTCTGGTCTTGTTTGAATATTTTGAATTCCTTGCATAATCATCTGCGGGGTCATTTTTTCTAGTTCTTTTTCTTGCTTTAACATTGTCTGTATTGAGCGTTGTCCTCCAGATAGTGGAGAGGAGGAAGCAGTAGTTGAAGAACCAGGAGCTGTTAACTTCCTACTCATTTTGAAAAATTCAAAAGCTTCAAATTCTTCTAGATCTTAATCCAGTTTGTAAAATAACCAGCTACAATTCCAAGTAAAAATAGTGGAAAAAAAGAAAAACCAAATAGTAATAATTAAAAAGCAAAAAAAAAAAGGGGGGGGGAGAGGATTTCTTCAGGCTCTTGTATGCCTTAATCCAATCGATTGTTTTATGACAATAAAAATTCAAAAGTGAAAAAGAGCATAAGGACATCATAAACAAACATGAAAAAAAAGAAAAGTTGTAAAGAAGGCAAAGAGGTGAAGAAAAAAGCTAAGAAGAAAAAGAAAAGGAAAAAATTCTTCAGGTTCTTCAGCATCCATTAAACGTCCGCTGTAGCCTCTCTGCATCCTCTGGCCATCCCCTCAACTCACATCTGCTGCAGTTGAAAACAGAAAGAGGGAGGAAACGAAAGATACACGGAACGTCGACACAGCATTAGTAGCATGGAAATAGAAAGGATGTAAGTTTATGCATCTCGTATATGAAGGATTAAAACGGACAAAATGTTTGTATCTGGGATGTATCTCATATATTTAGGATGTCTGGAGTATGTCTAGAGTATGTAGAAGGACACCTAGCAGACTACCAATATTTCCTATAAAAAGGGGGAGAAAATCATCTGGATCTCAGTATGAATCCAGCAGCCAGCCACAGACCTCTTCACCCTTGGTCTTGGTCTTCCACATCATCAATTGTTCCCCACCATGGATCATGACACAGTCCGTATGATAGCTGTGATCATTCATCACCAGAACCAAAACCTGTTCAGACTGTTTCACCTTTTATACAGAAGGAGAAGGAGACGTCCAAGAGCTGTGTGAGTCCGAGGATGGATCATGAGAAGAATGGAGTTTGGACTGCATGACCAGTTGATGGTGGAGTTGAGGAATGAAGACCCTCGTGCATTCCACCACTTCATGAGGATGCCACCAGCCATGTTTGATGAACTTGTAGAGTGTCTGAGACCCAGGTTGACCAAGCCTAGCACCAACTTCCGTCCCAACCTGGACCCCGGACTGAAGGTGGCAATGACTCTGTGGCATCTGGCCTCTGGAACCACATACAGAAACATGCAGTATGCCTGGAGGGTGCCACACAACACCATCAGCAAAGTGGTTAGAGAAGTGGTGCAGGCCATCATTGAAGAATACATGGAGGAGCTCCTCAGGTGCTCCACCACTGAACAAGGCTGGAGAAAACTTGCAGAAGAGTGGTATCAGAGGTGGAACTTTCCCCACACTGTTGGAGCCATAGATGGGAAGCACCTGGCCTGCAAGGCTCCAGCCAACTCAGGGTCCACTTATTACAACTACAAGGGCTTCTTCAGTGTGATCCTCTTTGCCATGGTTGAGACTGACTACAAGTTCATCTACATCGATGCTTCGGGCAACGGGTCAGCTTCAGATGGCCAGGTATACAATGCAAGTGACCTCAAAGATGGCCTGGAACACAACCTCATCATGGGTTTTCCAGATCCAGACGCTCTACCCAATGACACACAAGATGTGCCCTACTTCATCGTGGGTGATGACGCCTTCTCCCTCAGAACCTACCTCATGAAGCGGTACAGTTCAAGATAACTCACCCGTGAAGAGAGGATCTTCAACTACAGGCTGTCCAGGGCAAGACGGGTGGTGGAGAACGCCTTTGGAATCCTGGCCAACAGGTTCCAGATACTTCTCACCACCATGCAGCATGAGCCACAGACTGTGAGGAGCATCGTGGAAGCTTGCTGCATCCTGCACAATCTCATGCACACCCGCTACCCAGCGTTGCAGAACAGATTTGTCGACCGTCAACAAAGGAATGGGGACATGGAGCCTGGTGAATGGAGGCAAGGACGAAACCTGATAGGCACTGGATGTACAAGGCCCCAACAGAGCTTCACGTAAGGGAAGAAGCAGCGCAACCTACTGAGACACTGGTGCAACTCCCCAGTTGGAGCAGTGGAGTGGCAAGACAGGATGACAGATGATTAATGGATGCTTCCTTGAGTCTGTCGCATAACACTAATGAGATTGTGCCATGTTTGTTGAGTGGCCCTACAATGAATAGGGCATTAATAAAGAGCTTTTTTATTTTAAAATGTGTTGATCAACGAATAAATTGTTATTGATAGGAAAGGGCCATATGAGTGACAGCTGGGATGGTGGGCCATACAGTCCCACTATGCTTGCACTGGAGGTTTATCTATCCCACAACTATCCTTATCTATCCCACAAGCATGCAAAGGCTTAACGATTTTTTCAAAGTTTTCACCAACACTTTATTAAGTAAAAAAAAATGAACCAAGTGTCTTAAGCAAAGATAACCTTTATTAATTTCTCAGGTAAACTTTATGACTTTATTAAAGGCCCTGTCACATCAGCTGACGGATGCAAGTAGTATGTAAAAAGGACACAGCTGACGGGAAAATGTTCCATCCGTTGTTGTCCGCTCTCAAAAGTGCCGCAAATTTGCATAAACAGAGCAGACAACAATGGAAAGGAATGGACGGGGAGAGGATATAGCGAGGATGTAAAGCGGATGCTCCACAGAAGCTGAGCGGATGGAAGCGGATGGAAGCGGATGGCACATCCACAGGGTTTCCGGGGAAGCACAGCGAAGCGGACATGCAGCGGAAGGAGCGGATGCAGAGCGGATACAGTGGATGCATCACAGAAGCCTAGCGGATGCCTAGCGGATGCCTAGCAGATGCAAAGCGTTCACTGCGCATGTGGGGAGGATGCATTGCGTCAGCCCCGCAGATATAAATGATGCAGCTTGCAAGCAGGTCACCATTCAGAGGAAAGACCTGCTGCAAGACACATCTCCAGCCAACAACCATGGGGAAGAAGAGGAAGCCTGTGCCATCTTCTGCCAGCCCTGGCAAGAAGGACAGGGCCACCATCCCACCCCCTGGCCCTGACTCTGCTTCTGCTGGGGCTTCTGCTGCTTGGGCTGGCTCTGCTGGTGCTGGGGCTTCTGCTGATGCTGCTCCTGGTGCTAAGGCTTCTGCTGGGGCTTACTCTGCTGGCGCTGCTCCTGGTGCTGGGGCTTCTACTGGTGCTTACTCTGCTGGCGCTGCTCCTGGTGCTGGGGCTTCTGCTGGTGCTTACTCTACTGGTGCTGCTCCTGGTGCTGCTGGTGCTCCTGGTGCTGCTTTTGCTGCTGGTGGTACTTTTGCTGCTGCTGTTGTTGCGGCTGCTGGTGGTGGTGGTGTGGTGGACCAGCCCCTAGAACCTCAAAGCCCTTCTGATGAGGGCCCAGAAGGCCCTACCAGAGGGAGGAAGAGGCAATCGTGCGATAGGGAGAGGAGACAGTACTCCATCGAAGAGGAACATGAGGATGAGGTGCTCGAATGGCTGAGGGAGAACGAGTACCTCTGGCAGAAGGGACACAGGCTCTATCGAGACACCAAGCGGAAGCAGGCAGCTTGAAGAGAGAAGGCGGAGAGCCTCGGCTACACTTCGGAGGTGCTCCTCGGCTGGTGGAAGCACATGCACATCTGGTACGGGAAGCTGCACCTCAAGAAGTCTGGCCAGGCCATGGTCAAGCTCACCGACCGGGAGACCTACATGATGGCCAAGTGCAGCTTCTTGGAGGGTGAGGTCCACCACCAAGGAGCAGCCCCTCTGTCTAACCTCTCTCTCAGACAGCCCACAGAGAGCCAGTCCTCTTCTGGCCAAGAGTCAGCTCCTATGTCCAGGCAGGTATCTGTGGAGAGCCCCATGACGGAAACCACCCCGTCAGCTGCACTACCCGTGGTGGAGCGCATGGAGGACCCCCTGATGCAGTTGGAGCAAGGAGAGGGGGCTACCACCAGAGACCAACCCACACCCACCCCCAGCTCCACCTCCACAGAAAGCAAGCAGAGAGGCAGACCGAAGGGGAAGAACCACACTGTCCTGCTGGAGATCAGGGACACCATCAGGAGCAGCGTAGATCTCCTCTCTCAGCTGGTACACACCGATATACCATCCTCAAACCAAAAGCCCTTCCTCACCTCCGTCAACCAGACCCTCCTGGACATGTCTGAATCACAGTACCAGGTGATCAAGGATAGGATCACAGGTCTTCTGTACAACCCTCCAGGCCCAGCTGAACCTGCTCCGACCCAGTCCAGCTCTGCTCCTCCACCCCAGGTGATGTCACAGCCCTTCAAGGCTTTCCACAGGCCCCCACCTACCAAGGCTATGGCTACCAGGAGTTCCAGCAGTACAGGCAGCCCTTCCCAGTCCAGGCACAGGTACATCATATGCCACCGATGCCATCGATGCCACAGATGCCACCAACGCCTCACCTCACTCACCTGCAGACCAGACAGCCCCACTACACTCCTCCTTCCTCCACCCCACAGCCAAGCCCGGCCTCAGAACATCTGTCATCGGTCTTGGGACTGACACCCCATGTCATGGAGGAAGGGGCTCTCAACATCATGGGACTGAGCCAGCTCTCTGAGAGCTTCCTCTACACACCATCCCCTTTTGTCCTCTCGGGGCCAGGCACCCCAATGGCGCCTCAGACAAGCACTCCAGCAGCAGCCACCTCCACAGCACCTGGACCTTTCACCCCTGAGACTATGGGCAAGCCTCAGAGTGACTGAGAAGAGTGCCAGAGACTGGGTTGCTACCTGTTGACTTTATCTTTGGTTGGGACACTTGACTTGGGTCATTTTGCTTTTACAGTTTGTTATTAATAAAGTTTATCTTTGCTTCACACACTTGGTTCAGTTCTTTTAGTAAATAAAGTCTTGGTGGAAACTTTTAGAAATGGTTTAAGCCTTTGCTTGCTTGTGGGATTGGTAAGGATAGCAGTGGGATGGGCAGGGATACCGTTGGGATTGGTAATAGCTGTGGGATGGGTAAGGATAGCAGTGGGATAGATAAACCTCCAGTGCAAGCATAGTGGGACTGTATGGTCTACCCTCCCAGGTGCCACACCTATGGCCCTTTATTATCAATAACAATTTAATCATTCATCAAATACACATTTCAACATAAACACAACTCTTTATTAAATGCCCTGTTCATTGTAGGGCCACTCAACATACATGGCACAATGTCATCAGTGTGATGAGACAGGCTGAAGGAAGCATCCATTAAGTATCTACCATCCTGTCTTGCCACTCCACTGCTCCTGCTGGGGAGTTGCAGCAGTGTTTCAGGAGGTTGCGCTGCTTCTTCCCCTCACGTGAAGCTCTGTTGGGGCCTTGCACATTCAGTGTCTATCAAGTCTGGCCCGTGCCTCCATTCACCAGGCTCCATGTCCCCATTGCCTTGTTGGTGGTGCACGAGCCTGTTCTGCAACACTGGGTAGCGGGTGCGCATGAGATTGTGCAGGATGCAGCAAGCTTCCACGATATTCCTCACGGTCTCTGGGCAATGCTGCATGGTGGTGAGAAGTACCTGGAACCTGTTGGCCAGGATGCCAAAGGCGTTCTCCGCCACCTGCCTTGCCCTGGACAGCCTGTAGTTGAAGATCCTCTCTTCATGGGTGAGGTATCTTGAACTGTAGGGCTTCATGAGGTAGGTTCTGAGGGAGAAGGCCTCATCCCCCACGATGAAGTAGGGCACATCCTATGTGTCGTTGGACAGGGTGTCTGGATCTGGGAAGCCAATGATGAGGTTGCTTTCCAGCCCCTCCTTGAGGTGACTGTCATTGTATACCTGGGCATCTGAAGATGACCCGTTGCCTGAAGCATCAATGTACATGAACTTGTAGTCAGCATCGACCATGGCGAAGAGGATGATGCTGAAGAAACCCTTGTAGTTGTGATAAGTGGACCCTGACTTGGCTGGAGCTTTGCAGGCCATGTGCTTCCCAACTATGGCTCCAACGGTGTGGGGGAAGTTCCACTTCTGATACCACTGCTCTGCAACTTTCTTCCAGCCTTCTTCAGTGGAGGGGCACTGGAGGAGCTACTCCAGGTGTTCTTCGATGATGGCCTGCACCACTTCTCTGACCACAATGCTGATGGTGTTGTGTGGCACCCTCCGGCTGTACTGCATGCTCCTGTACGTGGTCTCGGAGGCCAGGTGGCGCAGAGTCAGTGCCACCTTCAGCCCAGGGTACAGGCTGGGCCAGAAGTTGGTGTTTGCCTTGGTCAACCTGGGTCTCAGCCGCTCCACAACTTTGTCAAACATGGCTGGCGGCATCCTCATGAAGTTCTGGAATGCATGAGTGTCTTCGTTCCTCAGCTCCACCATCAGCTTGTTATACAGTCCATACTCTGCTCTTCTCCTGATCCATCTTTGGACCCAGACACTTCTTGGCCGCCTCCTTTTCTTCCCATAGAACATGTGAAAGAGCCTGTAGAGGGCTTCACACTGTTGTAGAACGATGGCGGCTACCAAAAGGAGTGTGTGACGATCCATGGTGGAGATGACTGGATGCTGTGGAAGAGCAAGAGCAGGATGAAGGCTGAAGAGGTCTGCACAGCAGAGCTGCTGGACTGAAAGTGAGATCCAGGTGATTTCTCCCTCTTTTTATGGGAAATATAGGTTTTCCGCTAGGTGTCCTTTTGCATCCTGCAGACATCCTTAATATCCGAGATACGTCCCCTATACGAACGTTTTTTCCATTTTAATGCTTTATATGCAAGCTGCATCCGCTTTCATCCTTTCTACGTCCATGCTACTACCGCTGCGTGTCCATTCCGCGTCTGTTTCGCTTCCTCCCTGTGTCCGTTTTCTGCTGGAGCGGATGTGAGTTGCGCGGATTCACAGCGGATGCCTAGCGGATATAGCAGACGTGTAATGGATGACAACGGATGTATAACGGATGTTCTCCGTATGCGTAGCGGATGTATAATGTACGCATTGGATACTTTATCCACTCAAAAAGTTTTCTGCAGTGCGGTATCTGCTATCCCGCATTAGATGGGCGTCTCATGATAGGGAGCGAAGGAGAAAGAAACGACAGGAGACGAAGTTCCTCGGGATGAGTGCGCCCAGAATGTCTTGGCACACGCTCTTTTATTATGCTCATTCAAAAGGGGGTGATTGTTTATTCAGAGCCTAGGTCAAGCCCAGGTCAGACAGGATACAAAGGATTACAATAGCTCAAACAAGGTAAGATACCAGGTCAGACAGAATGGCAAGATTTATAATTTGATCAGGATATTCCTTCTTCACAAAGCTGCATGCCAGACAATGTAATCTCAAATGTAAATAGGCTATTTCTACAGAGGTTTAGCTCCTTGTCTCTGTACGTGCCCTGTAAAAGGTCACTGAGAAGACAGAAGCTTAATGATTACACGTGAATGATACAATGTTGCAAATGCCTGAATGATACATAGTTGCAATGATACACAGTTGCAAACACATGAATGATACATAGTTACAACATCTCCTCTGTTTTTATTATTTATGACGAGTCTTCTTCCTTGTCCAAGAAGACAGGAACCTTTTTTCTGAAATGTTCACCGTCCCAGTCATCTAGGCAGGAGTGCGACCCGTCAGCGTCAGGGTTGTCCAAGGAGCGGTAACTCAGCAATGACATTTTTTCATCCGGTGTTAAGGACTTAACATGAGCTTGCAATAACACATTAACATTAGCAGTTATGGAGGATAATTGATTTTTCAAAAATTGCAATATTCTATTAAAACAACAAGGTCCTATAATACATATCAATATAATGATTATTAATGGTCCTGCCAATGCAGTTATAAGGGTTGTAAGGCATGGTGAAATAGAAAACAAGCCTTGATACCAATTATACATGTTTAACCTTTCGTTTTCTCTATCTTTTAAGTGTTTTTCTAATTCTTTCATAGAATCCAACACGATCCCCCTGTTATCAGCATAAAAACAACATTCTTCTTTAAGCGCAGCACACAATCCCCCTTGTTTTAAAAATAACAGATCTAAGCCTCTACGATTCTGCAAGACCACTTCTGAGAGGGACGTCAAGGAGTTTTGCAAAGCTGTAATTGATTTCTCAATTCGTAATAAATCATCATCAATGACTGAACCCAGAGCTGTAATTTTTTGGTCAGAGATAGCTAGTCCTGCAATGCCCATGGCTGTGCCCGTGGTGCCCAGAGCAAGCAGTAAACCTAGAGTGAGAGTACTAATAATTTCCCGCTTTGCTCTGAGGGGGTATTCCATGGGTGCCTGTAGGGATATAAAATCATCAGAGTTATACACATTAATTTTTGGTACAAGCCATACTTGAATGCAAAATGATTTGGATTTAATAAGTTCATCCCCGTAGACACATGCTGTGAGACCGGTGGAACAAGCCCAGACAGAGTTATTGCCAGGGATAAAATACATTCCTTTCAGGCGTGATGTTAAATTTCCTCCTGAAGTGGTGTAGACTGCAGAGTATCCTCCGATGGTGTGGGTGCGGCCAAGGCGGTTCTTAGGAAGATATACATTACAATGATAGCCATTAGAAACATTATGACAATATTGTGAGTAATTGGATGGAATATTTCCTAAGCAACAACCAACCCCAGTGATGGAAGAAACAGTAATAGTGGAGTTCCTCCAACGGCAACGTTCGTCTGATGTGGAATTAGCAATGGATTCTTGGGAAGCGATGGCTTCGTAAAAAGGTGGAGAGGCAGACATACAAAGCCAACATGTGGAGGCAATTGATGAGTTTGAAGAGTTCAGCAAGGCATAGGAAGCTTTGATCATTGGAATCAATGGGTTAACTCCCTGTGTTATGGGTTGCAAGAATGGGGATTTAATAACCTTTTCATGTGGTCCCACCGGGTTAGAGCGAGGGAGTTCAATGTGACGTTGAATGTAAAAAATATTTCCATAATGCTTTTCTGGCCAGACTCCTTTTAGGCGGGCACCCCATTTCAAGCCAGTGTCCCATAGGGTACTTTTCTTGCCTTGGTCCGTGAACCTTATGGTTACCGGGTTGCATTTGGGCAATTTTTTATCACTGCATGGAATATCCCATGTGGTGCGAGTGACAGTAATGAGATCACCCTTAGTGCCCGGATCCCAATAAATATGTCCAGTTGAAACACATGACCAGGCTTTGCAAAAGTAATCCGACGACCCCCCGCAGTCGAGAAGTCGTTGGGCAGGGGACTGAGTGTTGGAAACGGGCTGTCCGGGGCATACATAAAACCTATATTTATTTACCACTCTATGACTAGGCTCCGTTGGATGAGAAGGCGAGTTGTAGGCGGTGGAGCCTACAAGCATTTTTGCCAAATCGAATTGAAGTGGTGGGTAGAAGTCTTCTATGCGAGAAGAATTGGTTGTAGAGCTTAAACGAATGCCTTGAAAGTCTTTTATAGTCCAAGTAATATTATATTTTCTATGAGGCTTCTGCGGATCGTCATGGACAGTTCTTTTGAAGCGTTGTTTGTTGACAGGATCAGAGTTTGGGTATATAAAAGCATTACAAGTAGGAGAGAGGACTATGGACAAGTTAGTTGTAGAACATTTACGAGATGAGAAGGGAATGCAATTAGTAGAAAAAGGATAATAATTACAATAATGACAATGAAGATTAATTTGGTCATTCATCAAGGATGTTAGTTGGGTTGGAGGAACCTGTAATACAAGAGAAGGACATTTAGGTCCCCCTATATCTAGCTTGAATAGAGGAAAAGATTTTAAGGTTCTTTTCCATAGGAAGAATAAAGAAGGAACAAAAGAGCGAGTGATAGTGTGTTCTATAAACAAAACAGAAGTGACAGAGTGAAAGCTATGGGTAGCATTTTCATGACGTACCCACATGGAACAAGTATAATAGCCTTCTGTTAATGAGGTGGCTTTAACACGAATCATCTTTTGACAGGAAGCATAGGTTTTGTTGAAGTATGTGTGAATATAAGGAGATAGATTTATGGGAAGATTATTATGCCAACAGACAATAGGACAGTCACTATCATAATTAATAAAGCGAAATTCTAATGTGGTCCAATGACCTTGTTGAACAAAGGTATAAGTAGGATATGAATAAGGTAGAAATTGCAAAGAGGATATAGGTAATAATATCAGGAAGAGTTTAAGATGCAGATGTAGCGGAGGAATTCCCATGATAGGGTCTTACCGCCCGACCAGGGACCCAGCAAGTGGTTTTGTCTGGTAGTAAAATCGCAGCGTAGCCTCGTCCCCAGGTGAGAAGCTCAGCGGGACCCTGCCAGGCGGGATCTGGCAATCTGCGATAATGTACCAGAGGTCTGTTAGGGGGGGGTGAAGGGGAGGAAAAATGACGTGAGGCAGCAGAAGTAGGAGGAATGCCAGTCAGATTAAGAAAATTTAAAGTGTAAAGACAAATGTTAAGAGAATTTTGCAATGCTGGGAGGTTGGGAGGTTTTTCCTGCAACGAATATCGATCAAGAGCACGTTTCAAAGATAAGTGAGCTCGTTCCACAATAGCCTGCCCCTGGCTGTTATAGGGAATCCCAAACTTGTGAGTTACATCCCATCTGTTACAGAAGTCCTGGAAAGCAGAACTCGTATAGGCAGGTCCATTGTCTGTTTTGATTTCTTTTGGACGTCCCAGCGAGGCAAAGGTATGAATTGAATGATTGATGACATGTTTTACAGTTTCTCCCCTTTGAGGAGTAGCCAGAATAAACCCTGAATATGTATCGATGGAAACGTGCAAATATTTCCAAGGGGCAAAAGGTGGATACTGAGTTACATCCATTTGCCAAATTTCACAAGCTTTTAATCCTCTAGGATTTACTCCTATGGGAATTGAATGTCCTTGCTTATTACATGTGGGGCATTGTTGAATAATGGCAGCAGCTTCTGCCTGAGTTAGAGAAAATTGTTTTTGTAATGCCTTTTTATTTTGGTGAAAATAGTCATGGCTTTGGGCTGCTGTCAGATTGGGCATTGTTGAATAGCTTTTACAACACCCCCCCCCACCTCGGGAGGGTGGTGGAGGACACGAGAGCTCTACATTTAAAGAAGTGGATTGGATGGAGGGAGGCTCTCGTAATGACTTACGATCATTGGGAGTGGAGGGTTGAAGGACAGGAAAGTTATCATAACTTAGTGGAGGAGATTCAAATACACTTTCTGCTTCTATTTTATAATGGACTTTTAAAGCCTCCATAATTTTCCTCCAAGTGACCAAAATGCCAATAGGTGCACAAGGAGGATTATGGAGATAGTCACCAATTTTTTGCCAAATGGAGATTTTTAAGGACCCTTTCTCTGGATAAGTGGGACAATGTTGCCACACATAAGTCAATAATGTAGCAATAGGTTTCATTTTTACAGGCGAGCCGTTTAAATTAGCAGAATATTTAGAAGAAGAAGCGACTAACTCCTTCAATTCCTTCAGATGCTCTGTCTGTTGTTGAGAAAAGTTTCCGCCCATACTTACGAAAGTCGAGACCGTGTTTCAGATCCGATGATGTGCAATTCGCTTCAGGCCTGGCGATGCACAGCTCCCATCGAGCGGGTAAGATATGAGCGCGTCGCGGCGTATCCCCCTTAGGGAATCACGTCGGGGTCACCAGAATGCGGTATCTGCTATCCCGCATTAGATGGGCGTCTCATGATAGGGAGCGAAGGAGAAAGAAACGACAGGAGACGAAGTTCCTCGGGATGAGTGCGCCCAGAATGTCTTGGCACACGCTCTTTTATTATGCTCATTCAAAAGGGGGTGATTGTTTATTCAGAGCCTAGGTCAAGCCCAGGTCAGACAGGATACAAAGGATTACAATAGCTCAAACAAGATAAGATACCAGGTCAGACAGGATGGCAAGATTTATAATTTGATCAGGATATTCCTTCTTCACAAAGCTGCATGCCAGACAATGTAATCTCAAATGTAAATAGGCTATTTCTACAGAGGTTTAGCTCCTTGTCTCTGTACGTGCCCTGTAAAAGGTCACTGAGAAGACAGAAGCTTAATGATTACACGTGAATGATACAATGTTGCAAATGCCTGAATGATACATAGTTGCAATGATACACAGTTGCAAACACATGAATGATACATAGTTACAACACTGCAGCTCAAAACTTTTTGAGCGGATGAAATCTCAGTAGATGGATGCTGGACGGATAGAGAGTATGAAAAACAGACGCAGTGAGTACAGAACGGATGCATCGCGTTAACCAACAGATGGCAAGTGTTTCTCTCCATTTTACATCCTCTTTCCATCCGTTGGTGCTGTGTGACATGGGCTTAAATAAGCAAATGAACCAAGTAAACGGTCTTAAGTGTGTTAAGCAAAGATAATCTTTATTAACTTTCTTAGGTAAACTTTATGACTTTATGAAAAAAGCAAAATGAACCAAGTGTGTTGAGCAAGGATAAACTTAACAAGTAAACAACTCAGTCTCTAACACTATTCTCAGTCACTCTGAGTCATGTCCATGGTCTCAGCTGTTATGCGGGCAGGGACTGTGGAGGTGGCTGTGGCTTGAGAGCTGGTCTGAGGCACCATTGGGGTGCTTGGCCCCAAGGGTACAACAGAGGATGGTGTGTTCAGGAAGCTGTCCGAGAGCTGACTCGGTCCTGTGAGGTTGAGAGGCCCTTTATCAAGGACTTGAGATTTCAGGCCCAATACTGATGACAGATTGTCCATTGACAGGCTTGGCTGTGGGGTGGAGGAAGGAGGAGTGTAGTGGGACTGTATGGTCTGCAGCTGGGTGAGGAGTGGCATCTGTGGTGTGCGATGAACCTGGGACTGGACTGGAAAGGTCTGTTTTTGCTGTGGAAAGTCCTGGTAGTCATAGCCTTAGTAGGTGAGGGGCTGTTGAAAGCTGTGGAAGGGCTGTGACATCGCCTGGGGTGGAAGAGCAGACCTGGACTGGGTAGGAGCAGCTTCAGCTGGGCCTTGAGGGTTGTGCAGAAGTGCTGTGATCTTCTGCTTCATCACCTGGTACTGGGCCCCGGGCAGTTCCCTCAGGGTCTGGCTCACGTAGGTGATGAAGGTGTTCCGGCCCGAGGATGCTCTGTCCAAGTGGACCAGCTGAGAGAGAAGTTCTGTGCTGGTCTTCATTGTGTTCCTGATCTCCAACAGCACACTGTGGTTCTGGCCCTCCAGTCTGCTTCTCTGCCTGCATCCTCTGGAGCTGGGGATGGGGGTGGGTTGGCCTCTGGTGACTGCTGCTTCTTCCTCCATTTGTGACAGCAGAGCGTCATCCCCTATGGGATCCTCCAAGTCTGCCAGCATGGGGAGTGCAGCTGTCGGGGGGGGGGTCTCTGCTGTGGGGCCCTCTGAAGACACCTGCCTGGGCAGGGTAGCTGGCTTCTGGCTGGAAGAGGACTGGCTGTCTGTGGGCTGTCTGAGGGAGAGGGATGTCAAAGGGGCTGCTCCTCGGTGGCGGATCTCACCCTCCAGGAAACTGCACTTGGCCATGACGTACATCTCCTGGTCAGTGAGCTTGACCGCGGCCTGCCTGGATTTCTTGAGGTGTAGCTTGCCATACCAGGTGTGCATGTGCTTCCACCACCCCAGGAGTACTTCTGCAGTGTACCCCAGGCTCTCTGCCTTGTCTCTCCAAGCTGCCTGCTTCTTCTTGGTGTCGCGATAGAGTCTGTGGCCCTTTCTCCAGAGGTACTTGTTCTCCCTCAGCCATTCCAGGAACTCATCCTCATGCTCCTCGGAAATGGTGTACTGTTTCCTCTCTCCCTTATGCTTCCCTTGCCTCTTCCTCCCTCTGGCAGGAGCTTCAGCAGGGCCTTCAGCAGCAGGGCTTTGAGGGCCTTGGGGCTGGTCCACCACAGCAGCAGCAGCAGCAGCAGCTTCAGAGTCAGTGCCAGGGGGTGGGATGCTGGTTCTGTCCTTCCTGCCAGGGCTGGAATGAGTAGGCACCGGCTTCCTCTTCTTGCCTGACTGACGAATCATGGTGTTCCTGCTAGATGTATGTGGTAGCACATTTTTCCCCTGCATGCTGACTGTGTGTGTGCTGCATCTTTTTATATTCATGGAACTGATGCAATTCATACTCCCCACATGCGCAGTGAACGCTTTGCACCCGATATATATCCGCGTGGCATCCGCTTTGTTTCCTATAGGCGTCCATGATGCATCTGCTTTGTCCACTATGCATCCACCCCTTCCGCTATACGTCCGCTTCGCAATTCTCCCCCGGAACCCCTTCGGAGGTGTCATCCGCTTCCATTCGCTGTCATCCGCTAGGCTTCCTATGAACATCCACTTAACATCCCCGCTACATATTAACCATGTCCGTTCTTTTCTGTGCAAATTTTTGCCACTTTTTGGAGTGGATGACAACGCATGGAGCCACTCCCGAAATTTTGCTTGTCCGCTGTGTCCTTTATGCATACGTTTTGCGTCCATCGGCCAGTAGGACCTAGCCTTAAATTTCAACACCAGACTCCAGCTGTTGATAGAAACCCAGAAGAGCACCTGCAATGATACTCTCCTGTGCTCTTCCCTCTATCTTAAGGCCGTGTCACATGGCCCAACGGATGCAAAAAGGACACAATGGAAGAGAAAAATGTTACATCCATTGTATCCGCGCTCAAAAGGGGTGAAAATTTGCATAATTGGAGCGGACAACACGGACGCGGGGAGGACGCAGGGCGGATGCAAAGCGGATGCAGAATGGAAGCACAGCGGATGGAAGCGGATGGTGCATCCGCTAGGCTTCTGGGGGACCTCAGCGAAGTGGACACAGAACGGAAAAAGCAGATGCAGAACGGATGCACAGCGGATGAAGCGGATGCAGAGCAGAAGCCTAGCGGATGCCTAGCATTAATTGCGCATGTGGGGGGGATGCATTGTGCAAGCCCCCCGGATATAAAGGGAAGCAGCTCGCACGTGGCCTGCATTTGGAGGAAAGACCTGCTGCTGGATACCTCGATTTCTTGCCTGCATGTCTGCCTGCAAACCTTGCTGCCAGCCTGCCTCCAAGCCTGCCTCCCAGCCTGCCTCCCAGCCTCCTGGGCAGCCTCCCTGCCAACCTTGCTGGCAGCCTGCCTTCCAGTCTCCCTTCCAGCCTTGCTGGCAGCCTGCCTTCCAGCCTCCCTGCTAGCCAGTCTGTCTGCCAGCCTTGGTGCCTGCCTTCCTGCCAGCCTTCCTGCCAGGCTTCCTAACAGGCTTCCTAACAGGCTTCCTAACAGGCTTCCTAACAGGCTTCCTAACAGGCTTCCTGCCAGCCTTGGTGCCAGCCTTCCTGCCAGCCTTGGTGCATGCCAGCCTTCCTGCCAGCCTTCCTGCCAGCCAGCAATCCCACAACCATGGGGAAGAAGCGAAAGGCTCAGCAACCTGCCGCCATCCCTGGAAAGAGGGACAGGGCCACCCTCCCGCCCCATGTCCCTCACTCATCTTCTGCTGGGGCTTCTGCTGCTTGGGCTCGCTCTTCTGTTGCTGGAGCTTCTGCTGTAGCTGCTCCTGGCAGTGGTGCTTCTGCTGAAGCTGCTCCTGGTCCTGCTGGTCCTGCTCGTTCTGCTCTTGCTCCTGGTCTTGCTGACCCTGCTGCTGCTGCTTACTCTCCTGCTGCTCATCCTGGTCTTGCTGCTGCTGCTGCTGCTGCTGCTTATGATCCTGCTGGTGATTATGCTGCTGCTGCTGCTGATGATGCTGATTATGATCCTGCTGGTGATGCTGCTGCTGCTGCTGCTGTTGGTGTGGAGGAGCAGCCCCTACAACCTGGAAGCCCCTCTGATGAGGGCCCATCTGGTCCTGCCAAAGGGAGGAAGAGGCGTATGCAACAATGGGAGAGGAGGCAGTATTACATTGAGGAAGCGCACGAGGATGAGGTGCTGGAGTGGCTGAGAGAGAACGACTATCTGTGGCGGAAGGGACACCGGCTGTACAGGGACACCAAGTGGAAGCAGACTGCTTGGAGAGAGAGGGCAGAGAGTCTGGGCTACACTTCGGAGGTGCTCCTCGGCTGATGGAAGCACATGCACACCTGGTACGGGAAGCTGCACCGCAAAAAATCTGGCCAGGCCAGGGTTAAGTTGACGGACAGAGAGAACTATGTCATGCCAAGTGCAGCTTCCTGGAGGGTGAGGTCCGCCACCAAGGAGCACCAGCAGCCCAAATCTCTACCCTCTCTCTCCGGCAGCCTGCTGGAAGCCAGTCCTCTGGCGGCCGAGAGTCAGTCCCTGTCTCCATGCAGGTATCTGTGGAGCGTGCCACGGCGGAGAACCCCCGGGCAGGTGTTGAAAGTGTGGTGGAGAGCGAGGACGACTCCCTGGTGTGGTGGGAGAAAGGAGACATTGAGTCCACCGCTGCCGAAGCCGCATCCACCCACACCTCCATCTCCACAGTAAGGCAGAGAGCTGGACCGCAGATGGGGCAGAGCCACAAGGTCCTGGTGGAGATCAGGGACACCATCCGCACCAGCATAGGTCTCCTCTCTCAGCTGGTCCCCATCGAATCCTCCTCCTCCAACCGCAAGCCCTTCCTCAATTATGTGAACCAGACCCTCAAGGAGATGGCGGATCCCCAGTACCAGGTGGTGAAGGAGAGGATCACCACGCTGCTTAACAACCCTCCAGACCCAGAGGCACCTGCTCCCACCCAGTCCAGGTCTGCTCCTCCACCCCAGGTGATGTCCCTCCCATACCAAGGCTTCCCACACCCCCTCACCTACCAGGGCTACAGCTACCCAGAAGTCCAGCAGCACAGACAGCAGCCCTTACAGATGCAGGCACAGAGTCATCGGGCGACACCGCTGCCACCGGTTCCAGTGATGCCACCGATGCCAACCACGACAGTCCTCACCCCGCTGCAGAGCAGGCAGCCCCACTACACTGCTCCTTCCTCAGTCCCACAGCCAAGCCCGGCCTCAGTACATCTGTCCTCAGTACTGGGGCTGACACCCCATGGCATGGAGGAAGGACCTCTCAGCATCACGGGGCTGAGCCAGCTGTCCGACACCTTCCTCAACACACCGTCTCCTGTTGTTCTCTCGGGGCTAGGCACTCCAATAACACCTCAGACCAGCACTGCAGCAGCACCCACCTCCACAACACCTGCTCCACAGCACACCGTAGCCGGTGCACACACGTCCGAGTGACCAAGAGGAGTGCCAGAGACTGGCTGCCTGGATATTTGTGGACTTTATTTGGACACTTGACTTGGGTCATGTTTATTTTACAGCTTGTTATTAATAGTTTATCTTTGTTTCACACACTTGCTTCATTAATTTTTTTCTATAAAGTCTGGGTGGAAACTTTTAGAAATGGTTTAGCCTTTGCATGCTTGTGGGATGGGTTAAGATAGCAGTGGGATGGGCAGGGATACCTGTGGGGTGGGAAGGGATACCTGTGGGATGGGAAGGGATACCTGTGGGATGGGCAGGGATACCTATGGGATGGGTAATAGCTGTGGGATAGATAAACCTCCAGTGCAAGCATAGTGGGACTGTATGGTCCACCCTGCCAGGTGCCACCCCGATGGCCCTTCATTATCAATTACAATGTAAGCATTGATCCACACATGTCAACATAAACACAACTCTTTATTAAACGCCCTGTTCATTGTAGGCCAACCAAACATACATGGCCCAATCTCATCCGTGTGATGAGACAGGCTGAAGGAAGCATCCATTAAGCATCTACCATCCTGTCTTGCCACTCCACTGCTCCAGCTGGGGAGTTGCAGCAGTGTCTCAGGAAGTTGCGCTGCTTCTTCGCCTCACGTGAGGCTCTGTTGGGCCCTTGCACATCCTCCGTGTTGAACAGGTTTCGCCCTTGCCTCCATTCCCCAGGCTCCATGTCCCCATTGCCTTGCTAGAGGTCCATGAGCCTGTTCTGCAAGACTGGGTAGCGGGTGTGCATGAGATTGTGCAGGATGCAGCAAGCTTCCACGATCCTCCTCATGGTCTCTGGGCGATGCTGCATGTTGGTGAGAAGTACCTGGAACCTGTTGGCCAGGATGCCAAAGGCGTTCTCCACCACCCCTCTTGCCCTGGACAGCCTGTAGTTGAAGATCCTCTCTTCATGGGTGAGGCATCTGGAGGTGTAGGGCTTCATGAGGTAGGTTGGTATTCTTCGATGATGGCCTGCACCACTTCTCTGACAACAAAGCTAATGGTGCTGGGTGGCACCCTCCAGCCGTACTGCATGCTCCTGTAGGTGGTCCCTGAGGCCAGGTGGTGCAGAGTGAGTGCCACCTTGAGCCCAGGTTCCAGGCTGGGCGGGAAGTTGGTGTTTGTCTTGGTCAACCTGGGTGTCAGGCGCTGCACAACTTTGTCAAACATGGCTGGAGGCATCCTGATGAAGTTCTGGAATGCCCGAGGGTCTTCGCTCCTGAGCTCCACCATCAGCTTGTCGTAAAGTACGTACTGCACTCTTCTGACGAACCATCTTCGGAGCAGACTTTTTTTGGGAGCCTCCTTTTCTTCCCGTAGTACTGTTCACAGAGACTGTAGATGGTTTCGCAGTGTTGCAGAAGGATGTTGGCTGCCGAAAGGATTTTGTTGCAATCCACGGTGGACATGACTGGATGCTGTGGAAGAAGAAGAGCCAGATTAAGGCTGCAGAGGTCTGCACCGCTGGGCTGCTGGTCTGAAAGTGTGATGCAGACGAGTTGCTCCCCCTTTTTATAGGCAGTATAGGTTTTCCCCTAGGCATCCTCTAGGCATCCTCTAGGTATCCTCTAGACATCCCTAATATCCAAGATAGGTCCCCTCTGCGAATGTTTTTTCTGTTTTAAACGCTTTGTTTCCGTTCTGCATCCGCTAGGCATCCATTCTGCATCTGTTCCATGTCCGTTCCGCTTCCTCCCTGTGTCCGGGCGGATGCGCGTTGCGTGGATGCAGAACGGATGCCAAGCGGATATAGCGGATGCGTAATGGATGCGTAGCGGATGCAGAACGAACTGGATACATTTTCCGCGCAAAAGTTTTAAGCAGCCTAAAACTTTTGGAGCAGATGAAACGTCCATAAACGGATGCTGGACGGATAGGGAGGCAGCCAAACGGAGGCAGTGAGTACATTGCGTTTTCAAACGGATGGCAAGGTTTTCTGTCCGTTTTACATCTTCTTTGCATCTGTTGGTGCAGTGTGACAGGGGCTTTATCAACCAGGCAATGTCCTTGAAACAAAGTCTCAATTCTTTCTCAGCTTTGTCTGGTAAAGAAAAAACAGAATACTTCCAAGCCTCTAGTTGGCAGTGCTACAAAGTTTCTTTAGCTTTCACTTTCCCCCTCTCCTTTTCCAGGCAAAATATGATAAGGTTTAAGTAAAAAAGAAAAAAAGTATTTACAAAATAACTAGAAAGGAATCTCTGGCTTAACATGTTATAGATCAAAAAGGAGAAAAGAATCAATAACAAGAAGAAAAAGAAATCAGTCCAGTTTCAAAATATAAAATCATATATAAAAATCCAACAATGAAGAAAAAAAAAATTACTTTGACATCCTTGTTTAAAATCACTGCTTAATCACTTGTCAAAACTTTTACAGATTCTTTCTTTTCTTTAGGGTGTCCTTTCAAGTCTTAAAATATATTTTAAAAAAGGTTCTCACCAAACCAGCACATTCTCTCTTTCTGTTCTCTTCTGCCTCGGCGCTGTCTCAACTTCAGCAGCTTTAATGGCTGCCTCTTTGCTGCTGGCAAAAAGAGCTTCTCCTGAATCTACCAGGGACTTTGTGGTATCCATGGGATCGACAGGATGTGCTCTTTACACTCGCCATCTCTTCGGGTCTGTTTAGATCCAATTGGACCATCCAGGAGCAAAGATATCGGCAGCAATCTCGGATCTCCAAGATCACATGCCGTATCGTCGCAATGCCAGCAACACCCTCAACGCACCACTGTTGAATAGCAAGCCCACCCAGCTATGTACCCAACCCTCCTGGATAGCAGAAGCCTCCACTATGTGCATACTACCCTTGGCCATTGGACTCTGGCTTGGATGCTGTCTCAACCTCCTCCTCAACCAACTGCATTTCCTGCTCTGAAAGCAGGGACCTAGAGAAACTGGCTTCACTTACAACCATGTCTTGCTTTGCAATGGAGATTTGAGGAAGCCGGATTCACTTAGCAACTTATGACTCACTTAAGAGCTGCAACTACTCACTTAACAATAATAGCAAGACTGGCCGGCCATAAGGTGGGTGAAAGCTCACTGAACAACTGTCTTGCTTTGCAATGGAGTTTTGGGGAAGCCAGATTCATTTAGCGACTGTGTGACTCTCTTAAGAGCTGCAACTACTCAATTGTTACAATTTTGGGCTCAATTGTTGCTGTAAGTCAAGGACTATCTCTGCCTTCCTCTGCACGGCAGCCTTACCTAATAAACTCCTTCCCTTTTCTGGGATTTTCTCCTTTTTGTTAAGAGGCACCAAAATAAACCAGTTGACATAAGGTCTGCTGGAGCAGGGGGTTGGACTGCATGACCTCTGAGGTCCTTTCCAGCCTTGAATTGCTGTGTTGTTTCAAAGCATCCTCTGAAGCTGCCAGGTGTTTGTTTCCTCTCCTTTTTCCCTCTCTCACATCCTATATCCATATTTCATTCACTTTTCCTTCCCTCCCTCTTTCTCTTTCCTTCTTTCTTTCTTTCCTTTTCTCTCCCCCCCTCTTTCTTCCTTGGATGAAGTCGGTGTACTTACCCCCCCCCCCCCATGCTAGTTGACTAACAGTCAAAACAAAGTTTTCCTGTGGTTATCATAACAGGTGGCTGGTGCACAGGAGCCTGCCAGTGTGACTAATGACACTTGGGATGGGTTTTTTACTCTTTTAATTAAGTGAAAATTGTGGGAACTTTTAGAGTTGGCTGTGCTGATATGATGCGAACATGTTCTTTGAGGAATCTACTGCCTTGGGGTTCTGCTTTGAATGGGTGCATTACTCGGAACACTGACATATTGCTTTTTGTATTGTTTAAATTATTAAAGGGGACTAACATTTAAATATTGCTTTTAATTTAGTAGAAAAGTGATGTTTAAAGTAAGTGTTGTTCACTCAGTGTGGAGTCTTAGCAACAAGACTTATGCAGTGTGGTGTCTTAGCAACAAGACTATTATGTAAATGAGCACATGATCTTGAAAAAAATACTATGTATCTTTGTGCTAATGGAACCTCAAATGGTTAATTAGCTAGCACTTATAGTTGCAAAATGGTGGTTTAAAATTGAATGCTATAAGATATTTAAAAAAAAAACAAAACTGTCTGAGCAAGCAATTTGTAGCCATGATTTGTTCTTAAATTTTTTGAGAAAGAAAAGGAACTTCATCATCAAAATGTGAAGGGAAGATGGTTCAGTCCTAACTTATAGCATCCTACATGAATTGTCCTTTGAAGTTAAACTATAGAATAAGTTATACATTTTTGGAGACAACAACACTTAAGCAAGCTGTGATCAACATGAATCTGTTTAATGTTATTATGAGATGGGGAATATTACATGTAATCTGGATATATTTCTTCAATTAATAGAAATAGTCAATATTGACATTTTAATATCAGAAAATGAAAATCAGAAGGAATCATTGGGTATTATTTATCCCTTTCCTTCTAAAGTATTAGACTAATTTAATATTTCATTACAGGCTCAGCTAGAAGCTCAGAAAGCAACACAGGATTTTCAGAGAGCAACAGAGGTGTTACGGGCTGCTAAGGAAACCATTTCTCTTGCAGAACAGAGGCTGTTGGAAGATGACAAACGACAATTTGATTCTGCATGGCAAGAAATGCTCAATCATGCCACCCAGCGGGTAAGCTGTATTACTACTCTTCCTATAAATTTTTAAGCATTTAGGCAAGGTGACAAAATTAATACTTTACACAATATTGCACAGATTCTATCTCTTACTTCAGGGACAGTTTATTCATAGATATTAGAAAAGCAGCAAGATTATTTGCATGTAACGGTTCTAACTTTAAAACAGCTAAAGCAATTAAAGGTTAGTAATAGGCTGAATCTGTCCACAAATTATGTACAAGGGGCCTCTACTGCATAAATATACATGTTGATTTAAAGGCACATAACTTATTCCTTCAGGTCTTTCACCTATAGCGACCAAAACTGGACCCATCCTGCTGCCGATCATCCTTTTCTCTCTTTTTCCATTTCCAAGCATTACGATTATCTTCAGAAAGCTAGGTGGATTGATTTGTAATCATTGTTTAATATTTTGGACATTATTTATGATTAATCAGTTTTGGACATTATTTATGATTAAAGTAGCTTTTTTTAGTAAGAAAATGGCCAATGTTAAAAAAAAGTAATTGCCTTTTTAAAAAGACTTTGACATAGTAATCTAAACAGATTCTTCAAATTCAGTGTTTCCATGATTCTGTGATTGATTTTAATTTACATGGAAGTTTCTCATTTTTTGCATTTTTGTGACACTGACAAAAGTTTAGCCAATGTGATGTTGCTAACATTAATAAATTATATTTACAACTCAGATTTCACTGAGCCCTCTTTTTTCTATGTGATTGTGCTATTTTGCTAGATATTACTTAGACATTTGGGAAATATTGTTTCTAAAAACAATGCAAGCTGTGCATACAGTAGCTTTAAATAAAAAACATTTTCATGCTTTTAAAAGGTTATGGAAGCAGAGCAGACAAAATCTAGAAGTGAACTTGTACATAAAGAAACAGCAACCAAATACAATGCTGCCATGGGCAGAATGAAACAGTTGGAGAAAAAGCTGAAAAGGGCAATCAACAAATCCAAGTAAGTTTAAATCTCCAAGGGATCACATGGTGTTATAATTGTTGAGTGATTTTTCTAACATATGTAAATAGAGCCATGAAAAATCATGGGAAATGTCAAAGGCAACCTTGAATCACACACTCCTTCCAAATGCCTAATACAATACAAATGCAGAAGTTATGAACAGGAAATAAATATTATGGAATCATAATAGTTATAGCTCAGCAGTACAATGTGTGATTCAGTGCAAATCATTTATTTGCACTATAAATTTGCAATGTAAATTACATTGCCAAGGAGGGATTAAAAATCTTGCTTAAAGAGTTTTTCATAAAATCATCTGTCAATCTGAATTAACAGTTATCTGGACCAGTGGTTTTAATCATTGATTTGCTTCATCAATGAGGCTTAAGATGTGATTTTAAAAGAGTTGTCTGATAAAGCAAAAATTGCATTATGGCTGAGCCAGTGTAAAAAAGACCTGCTTGATGAATTGATATTTGGTGCTTCATTTATCAACTTGAGCTACTTGATCTTGTGCTTGGAATACCTTTCAGAATTGTTTAAAAGAATATTTCAGTCAAATTATATTAGCAGCAAGATTATTGCTTAAGGCTAGTAAAATGAAACTCATTATTTTAATAGTTTTTATGTTACAATACAGCATTGTTTTCCAGTCTCTGCTAGACTGTAACAATGGAACAATTTAACCTAAGATTCTGGATCAGAAGCCTCTAGGATAGGGATGTCAAACTCAATTTCATAGAAGGTATCAGGGTTGTGTTTGACCTCTGGGCAGTGGCCAGGTCATATTGGGGGTGCCTGTGGTGGCCTGGGCATTCTGCCAGCAAAAGCAGGCTCCCAAGCTCTGTTTTCAGGTGCCACAGCCTCCTGCAATCCTCTGCTAGCAAAAACAGAGCTGATAGAGTCAAAGACCAATCATTTGCAGAGTGCAAAGATGTTTGACTGCCTGAGCAGTGTTTATTGCTTTTATATAGTTTTTACAAGCATAAAAAGATAAAGAGCAACAGCTTTTTATTGGTGAATTCTGACTGCCAATCCTTAAGAATATACAAGTAAGGAAGTGGTCATGTTAGCCAGGTGAGATCATGTACCAGCCAGGGACAGTGTTCTGCAACATTCTGGTGATGTGAAGTGAGATCATGTAGGTATTTGAAGCACAGCAGTATGCTGCTCGCACCCCCTACAGGACCTCTATCTCTACATCTCACTCTTGTTTTGTTAGACAAGGCATCGTCATAAGAGGGGTTAGTAAAAGGATCATAATCAGGAGAGGAACATCCTGCAGTTGCTTATACAGGGCATAAACCTGACCCTGAGGCAGTGTGGGAGGAGTTTGGGGCGAAAAGCTGTGATACATATGTTGCAAAGGGAAGGGAGACATTGAGAAAAGCAGCACCCACCAATTAAAATAGCACAAATAATGACTAAATAGCATAGAATATTTCCCATTTAGCCTGTGGGCAACCAAGCTCAAAAGCTTTCTCACCAAGATCCTAAATTATCACTTTTCAAATCTGAGGCCAAATTGTGTAAAATATTGAACTGGTGCTGGATGGTTAGTGACTCATGAGACAAATTAAAACAACATAGCCCATCCAAAGTTTCACAAATCAAATGCTGGCGCAAAAGCAAATAATCAACCACAGCACGATTTTGTAAAATAGCCTTTCTCAAAGCTTGCATCTCATGGTTGATTGCTGAGATAGCTGAAGAAGTAGCATTAATTGTTTTTGCTAAATTACATGCAACAGGGTTAATGTTAAGGTGAGCATGAGCAGCAACTGCTGGCATGCCCACCATAGACACAGCCAGCACTACATATTCCGCTTTATTAAGTAAGGCTGTTTCAGAGTCAGAGGTGCTATCTAGCGTGACCCCACATCAAGAACTATTCGAATGAATTTGTTGTTTGGAAAGCAAAACAGGAATCAGCCGGCTGAGACAACACTTCATTTCACTAATATTAGCAGGAGTATAATTAAAAGTTTCTTGACCACATGTAAAAAACTATTCTTGCAATAGCCAAACATGGGCAAAATTAAACTCCCCATGTCATTGGACACCTGGCACGACAGGACCGAACTGCACGCTGTTCCATCTGTAGAATCACCTTTGCCATTTCTGGGACCAGATTCAGGTCCTGTAGGAGCAAGCACAGCAGCATAGCCTCACCCCAAGTAAGGAACCAGCCCCAACCATGTTTTGTCTGGTAATGCCTGATAATATACTAGAGGAGGAGGCAAGCTTGTTTTCTGTTGAATATGTCTCTAATAAGCGGTGGAATTTTGAATGGAAACATTCAATTGATTTAAGGTAAATAATACTTTTTTAACCTGTTGTGTTACACACAACAAATTGGGGACCCGAGATCCCTCCTTTTTTATTTGTTTGTGAAGGCAGTCCTTAAAGGGCCGATTAGCATGTTTCATGATGGCTTGACCTGTGGAATTATAGGGAAGACCATGAGTAAGAACAATATATTAGTTTGTACAAAATTGCAGAAAGGCCAATGAAGAATAGACTGGCTTGATATCAGTTTTTAAAGAAGAGGGCTTGCCCAAGGCTGTCATGGCCAAAAAAACATGAGAAATAACATGATTAGCAGTTTCCCCTTGTTGAGGAGTGGCCCAAATTGCTCCTGAATAAGTATCAATAGATAAATGAATATATTTCCAAGGAGTCAAAGAGGGAACATGGGTATTTGCCAGAGTTGATTAGAGGTGAAACCACGGGGATTAACTCCTGTATCCCCTGAGGGAGATGCCCCAGAACATTGGAGACAGGATGAAACAATCTGTTTGGCTTGGTTGAGTGAAATATGGCGATCTTGTGCTAGCTCCCTAGGATTTTGATGGAAAAAAGAGTGACTGAAAAAAGGACCTGAAAACAAATAGGTAAAACATGAACAATAGCGTCAGCATGACTATTGCCTTCAGAAAGAGGCCAGGAAGGGGTGAGTGACTGCATATGTGAGAAACAAAGTATAAATGCTTTCTGTCTTGTAGCAGCTGCTGCAAAGTTAAAAACAAGGCTATGAGATTAGGTTCAATCCTGGGCGTGATATAAGCACCTGGAAGATTAAAAATAAGTTGACACACATAATGATAGTCAGAGATTAAATTGAAAGGCTGTTCAGAAAAGGTTTGGAAAGCTAAAATTGCAGCAGATAATTCTGAACGTTGTGGAGAGGATTGTACTGCAGTGTAGGACACTTTCCAGGTATCATCATGAAGATCCTTGTAAGCAATCGTTCCTCTCATTCGCCCGCCATCTGAAAAAACAAAGGAGCTTGCATCAGTGGAGAAGGAGAAAGCAGTGGGTGGACAGGAAAGGAAGAAGTCATTAAAGCAAGCAAGCCGAGGATCTTTAGACAAATGATATACAATACAGCCTACATAGTCAGTTAAAGCACACTGAAGAGATAAGTTATTCTGAAAATAAAATTGATAATCAACTCCACCATTTACACCTTACTGTACTTATCAAAAATTACAAAGAAAGAGGATCCCAAATCATTTTTCTACCCTATCAATTTTTGATTTCTTCTTCCCCCACTTCTTATTTGCAAAGCACATTGTATACCTTTTGTGATTTTTCCTGCTGTGCTGGTAATAATTATGCATTCTTCAAATTCTTGTTGTAAACCCTCCAAAACTTCAATAGTTTCCCTGGAACTTTAAAATCTAAAGCCCATGTCACACTGCACCAACGGATGGAAAGAGGATGTAAAATGGAGAGAAACACTTGCCATCCGTTGGTTAACGTGATGCTTCCATTCTGTACTCACTGCGTCCGTTTTTCATCCTCTCTATCCGTCCAGCATCCGTCGATTGAGGTTCCATCCGCTCAAATGCGTCCGTTCTGCATCCGCAACGCATACGGGGAACATCCGTTCTACATCCGTCGTCATCCGTTACGCATCCGCTATATCCACTAGGCATCTGCTGCGCATCCGTGCAACTCGCATCCGCTCCAGCAGAAAATGGACACAGGGAGGAAGCGAAACGGACGCGGAACGGACATGCAGCGTTAGTAGCACGGATGGAGAAAGGATGAAAGCGGATGCAGCTCACATACAAAGCATTAAAACGGCAAAAACGTTAACAGAGGGGATGTATCTCGGATATTTAGGATGTCTGCAGGATGCCTAGAGGATGCAAAAGGACACTGAGCGAAAAAATGATATTTCCTATAAAAAGGGGGAGGAATTCCCTGGATCTCACTTTCAGTCCAGTAGCCCTGCTGTGCTCTTCAGCCTTCATCTTGCTCTTGCTCTTCCACAGCATCCAGTCATCTCCACCATGGATCGTAACACACTCCTTTTGGTAGCCACCATCGTTCTGCAACAGTGCAAAGCCATCTACAGGCTCTTTCCCCTGTTCTACGGGAAGAAAAGGAGGTGGCCAAGAAGTGTCTGGGTCCAAAGATGGATCGCGAGAAGAGCCGAGTACGGACTGTATAACAAACTGATGGTGGAGCTGAGGAACGAAGACACTTGTGCATTCCAGAACTTCATGAGGATGCCGCCAGCCATGTTTGATGAAGTTGTGGAGCAGTTGAGACCCAGACTGACCAAGCAGAGCACCAACTTCTGGCCCAGCCTGGACCCTGGGCTCAAGGTGGCACTGACTCTGTGCCACCTGGCCTCCGGGACCACGTACAGGGGCATGCAGTACGGCTGGAGGGTGCCACACAACACCATCAGCATTGTGGTCAAAGAAGTGGTGCAGGCCATCATCGAAGAATACGAGGAGCTCCTCCAGTGCCCCTCCACTGAAGAAGACTGGAAGAAAGTTGCAGAGCAGTGGTATCAGAAGTGGAACTTCCCCCACACCATTGGAGCCATAGATGGCAAGCACGTGGCCTGCAAAGCTCCAGCCAACTCAGGGTCCACTTATCACAACTACAAGGGCTTCTTTAGCATCATCCTCTTCGCCATGGTCAATGCTGACAAGTTCATCTACATCGATGCTTCAGGCAACGGGTCATCTTCAGATGCCCAGGTATACAATGCCAGTCACCTCAAAGAGGGGCTGGAACGCAACCTCATCATTGGCTTCCCAGATCTAGACACCCTGCCCAACGACACACAAGATGTGTCCTACTTCATCGTGGGGGATGACGCCTTCTCCCTCAGAACCTACCTCATGAAGCCCTACACCTCCAGATGCCTCACCCGTGAAGAGAGGATCTTCAACTACAGGCTGTCCAGGGCAAGGCAGGTGGTGGAGAACGCCTTTGGCATCCTGGCCAACAGGTTCCAGGTACTTCTCACCACTATGCAGCATCGCCCAGAGACCGTGAGGAGAATCGTGGAAGCTTGCTGCAACCTGCACAATCTCCTGTGCACCCGCTACCCAGTGTTGCAGAACAGGGTCGTGGACCTCCAACAAGGCAATTGGGACATGGAGCCTGGGGAATGGAGGCAAGGACGAAACCTGATAGACACTCTGGATGTGCAAGGCCCCAACAGAGCCTCACATGAAGGGAAGAAGCAGCGCAACCTCTTGAGACACTGGTTCAACTCCCCAGCTGGAGCAGTGGAGTGGCAAGACAGGATGATAGATGATTAATGGATGGTTCCTTCAGCCTGTCTCATCACACGGATGAGATTGGGCCATGTATGTTGGGTGGGCCTACAATGAACAGGGCATTTAATAAAGAGTTGTGTTTATGTTGAAATGTGTGGATCAATTCTTACATTGTTATTGATAATGAAGGGCCAAAGGTGTGGCACCTGGGAGGGTGGACCATACAGTCCCACTATGCTTGCACTGGAGGTTTATCTATCCCACAGCTATTACCCATCCCAAAGTTATCCCTGCCCATCCCACAGCTATTACCCATTCCAAAGGTATCCCCCTGCCCATCCCACAGCTATTACCCATCCCAAAGGTATCCCTGCCCATCCCACTGTTATCTTAACCCATCCCACAAAGATGCAAAGGCTTAAACCATTTCTAAAAGTTTCCACCAAAACCAAGACTTTATTTACAAAAATAAATGAAGCAAGTGTGTGAAGCAAAGATAATCTTTATTAATAACAAGCTGTAAAAGAAAAATGACCCAAGTCAAGTGTCCAAAGCAAAAATAAAGTCAACAGGTAGCCACCCAGTCTCTGGCACTCTTCTTGGTCACTCTGAGGTGTGCCCAATCTCAGGGGTGAAGGGTCCAGGTGCTGTGGAGGTGGCTGCTGCTGGAGTGCTGGTCTGAGGCACCTTTGGGGTGCCTGGCCCTGAGAGGACAACAGGGGACGGTGTGTGGAGGAAGCTCTCAGACAGCTGGCTCAGTCCCGTGATGTTGAGAGCCCCTTCCTCCATGACATGGGGTGTCAGCCCCAAAACCGATGACAGATGTTCTGAGGCCGGGCTTGGCTGTGGGATGGAGGAAGGAGCAGTATAGTGGGGATGTCTAGTCTGCAGCTGAGCGAGGTGAGGCGTCGGTGACACCTGTGGCGTGGCTGGCATCAGTGGCGTGGGTGGCATAGGTGGCATCAGTGGCACCGGAGGCGTCCAATGTACCTGTGCCTGAACTGGGAAGGGCTGCCTGTGCTGCTGGACCTCCTGGTAGCTGTAGCCTTGGTAGGTGAGGGCCTGTGGAAAGCCTTGGAAAGGCAGTGACATCACCTGGGGTGGAGGAGCGGGCCTGGACTGGGTGGGAGCAGGTTCAGCTGGGTCTGGAGAGTTGTGAAGAAGATCAGTGATCCTGTCCTTCACCACCTGGTACTGTGTTTCCGACAAGTTCATGAGGGTCTGGTTGACGTAGGTGAGGAAGGGCTTGCAGTTGGAGGATGAGACGTCGGTGTGTACCAGCTGAGAGAGGAGATCTATGCTGCTCCTGATGGTGTCTCAGATCTCCAGCAGGACAGTGTGGCTCTGCCCCTCCGGTCTGCCTCTCTGCCTTTCGGTGGAGGTGGAGCTGGGGGTGGATGCGGGTTGGGCTGTGGTGGAAGTGCCCTCTCCTTGCTCCCACTGCCTCATGGGGTCCTCCACGCGCTCCGCCACGGGTAGTACAGCTGTCGGGGGGGGGGGGTCTCCATCGTGGCATGCTCCAAAGATACCTGCCTGGACACAGGAGCTGACTCTTTGCCAGAAGAGGACTGGCTCTCAGTAGGCTGCCTGAGAGAGAGGGTTGTGAGAGGGGCTGCTCCTCGGTGGCATATCTCACCCTCCAAGAAGCTGCACTTGGCCATCACGTAGGTCTCTCTGTCCATCAGCTTGACCGTGGCCTGGCCAGATTTCTTGAGGTGCAGCTTTCCGTACCAGGTGTGCATGTGCTTCCACCAGCCGAGGAGCACCTCCGAAGTGTAGCCCAGGCTCTCCGCCTTCTCTCTCCAAGCAGCCTGCTTCCTCTTGGTGTCTCGATAGAGCCTGTGTCCCTTCCGCCAAAGATATTCATTCTCCCTCAGCCACTCCAGCACCTTCTCCTCAAGTTCCTCTTCTATGTTGTATTGCCTCCTCTCCCGTTCACGTGTCTGCCGCTTCCTCCCTCTGGGGGTGCCATATGTGCCCTCATCAGAGTGGCTTCGAGGTTGTAGGGGCTGCTCCTCCACACCACCAGCAGCAGCAGCAGCAGCAGCAACAACAGTAGCAGCAAAAGCAGGACCAGCAGGACCAGGAGCAGCACCAGCAGAGTAAGCACCAACAGAAGCACCAGCACCAGGAGCAGCACCAGCAGAAGATCCAGTACCAGGAGCAGTGCCAGCAGAGTAAGCACCAGCAGAAGCACCAGCACCAGGAGCAGTGCCAGCAGAGTAAGCACCAGCAGAAGCACCAGCACCAGGAGCAGCACCAGCAGAAACTCCAGCACCAGAAGAGCGAGCCCGAGCAGCAGAAGCCCCAGCAGAAGCAGAGTCAGGGCCAGGGGGTGGGATGGTGGCCCTGTCCCTCTTGCCAGGGCTGGCAGCAGATGGCTGAGGCTTTCTCTTCGTCCCCATGGTTGTTGGGTTGTTGGCTTGCTGGCTGGCTGGCTGGAGAGCTGTGTCTGGAAGCAGGTCTTTCCTCTGAATGGTGACCTGCTTGCGAGCTGCTTCCCTTTATATCCGCGGGGCTGACGCAATGCATCCTCCCCACATACGCAGTCAACGCTGTGCATCCGCTAGGCTTCTGCTCGGCTTCCGCTATGCATCCGCTCTGCATCTGCTCTTTTCGCTGCGCATCCGCTTCGCTGTGCTCCCCCGGAAACCCTGCGGATGTGCCATCCGCTTCCATCTGCTAGGCTTCCGTGGACCATCTGCTTTCCATCCCCTCTATATCCTCCCCCCGTCTGTTCCTTTCCGTTGTTGTCTGCTCTGGTTATGCAAATTCGGGGCACTTTTGAGAGCAGATAACAACAGATGGAACATTTTCTCATCCGCTGTGTCCTTTTAACAAACGTTTTGCATCCGTCGGCCAATGTGACAGGGCCTTAAGTCATTTTGTGACGCACGCTCACACTGACATATGCAATCACAGAACCTACACTTCAGGGAGGGGTATTTTGAGTCAAACTTTAGTGTCAATTCTCTGCTTTGATCAAAATATGGATTAAGAGGATGTACAGAGTATGGTTGTTTGAATTTTGATTCCCTTGCTGAGCTGAGCTCCACTGTAAACTGGAAACTGAGCCACCTTCAAATATAATGTTCTAGGCAAACTGCCCACCTTAGCCCAGTTATCTAAGGTTTTTTTTTGTTTGCAGAAGCGCTGAGAAAAATCATGATATGAAATAGTATTTCTACAGCAATAACTACCTGTGCAAGCAGTGTAACCTTCAAGTTATTTTCCAGCCCCACCTTTCTCAGGCAAAAGGTCAAAGCAGAGAAAAAAAACTTTTAAAGCAAGCAAAAAGCCTCATTCCTCCCCCCCCCCTTTTCCTGCTTCTCTTGCTTTTTCAAGGCAAAAAGTCCTTGAGCAAGAGAAAGAAAAATTAACAACCAGCGAGGACAAGAAGTGGGGGGGAAATCCTTTCAACAAAATAATTCTCTCTGTCCAGTAAATCACACACATTTCTCCATGGGACCTTTCTATTTCCTTGCACAAGCTATTTTTTACTCTCCTTTTAATCTGGGATGCAGGTCAACACATTTACACCAACTTTTTATCATCAACATACTCAAAAATTTATACTGCAATCAGGCTGCTTTTATTGGAAAGAATTGTAAGTATTTATTTATAAATACTATTTATCTATTTATAAGGCCAATGAGCTCCATTGTCTAAATAATTTTGTGTACTAAATTATCTGGAAATGATTACACATAGACACATTCTCACACATAACATTTTCAGACCTGGGGAAGTTTTGTCTCTTTAAATCTCCATGTTTTCTACCTTTGGACAACCTGCAGTTTGTTCTCAGAGCAGTGGGATAACTCAAGGAGTGGTTCCAATCACAAACGGGCCTTAACCACTGCCTACCTGCTTCCTACAGCTCTAAGTCCAATCCAAAAAGCCAATTTAATTCTCTGGCTGGCAAAACATGTCACAATTATTTTATTTTGAATTGCAGCAACCCCAATTGGGGCTATACGCAGGTTATGGATATTTTTTTTCAATTCAATCCTATTCAATTCTGCATGCAATTATTATACATGCATATCTAAGAATTTTTTTAAAAAAAGTTTTTATTTTTTAAGACAAACATACAAATGAAACATAAAAACATAAAACCATCTTCCATTTTATATACATACAGTGTGTCAGTTGGTTACAAATCTTTTGTGCTATCCTTTCTTAGTCATTACTCAGTTTATATAAATTTTCATTGTCAAACTAACATGTTTATATATTTATCATCCATGACTAAACTATTTATTCAATCATTTTGTATGAACTATTCCAAATTTTATTTAAAAATTTATATTGCACTTTCATCCAATGGTTATATATGTCTATA